>CAIGQQ010006950.1:1665398-1714719 GCA_903798035.1 Danio albolineatus
TATATATATATATATATTAAACTTAAAAAATATACAACTATCCCATTTATGAAATCAATCCTGCAAAGCAGACAAGTAAATGTTTCTTAAAGGTGCTGTATGTAAGTTTTTGACTCCTTTAAAACATAAAAATACCATAACATGCTTGCAAATATTTAAGAAACATGCCAAGTGAACATACTTGTTAATCTGAAAAACAATGCCGTCGGATATTCTGCTTTGATGTGTTTTCCATGCCAGAACACTGTCTTTCATTCATTCATTCATTCATTCATTTTCTTGTCGGCTTAGTCACTTTATTAATCCGGGGTCGCCACAGCGCAATCAAAATGTAAATATGGAGAATATTCCTTCTATCGGGTGCCGTTGCTTTTATTTAGAACGTGATTTAAATCACTCGCTCCTGTCCTCAATCTGGCAACCTGCGCTTGCATTTGTTTTGATCGAGGAGTGCAATACCTAGTTTAACCATTGGGTGTAAAACTTACATACTGCACCTTTAAGAACTAAACTGCTATATTAGAATGACATCTGAAGGATTGCCTTCACAGGAAAAAATTACTCTTGAAAATATATTCAAATACAAACTGTTGTTATAAACTGTAATAATACTATCCTAAGCCATTGCTATCTTACCAGATATAAACAGCCTCTAAATTGTACCAAACCTTTGCGAGGTAATTTAAGCGGTGCTTACAGCTTTCTGTAGCTCTGTGTCTGTCCTCTTTAGAGCCTCTAAATGTGGAAAAAGAAAAGGGAGAAATAAATCAGAACTTTTACTATCACAATATCATTAACATTCTCTGAAAGTTGTACTCACTGCGGTCACTCTGTTCAATGAGACGCTGGCAGTACTCGAAAGCCTTCTCTCGAAGTCTCTCTTTGGGAGGAAGGAGTCTGCTGGATGAAGATGTGGCTGACACCATGGACATCACTGAACTGTCCACCTCAGAGCGGTCATCTGCACCAATAGTACAGCAGCACATTACAGAACAGAACAGCACAGTACGGTACCGTACAGTACAGCACTCAAAGCACCTCACCCAGCATATGACAGGACACACGGATTATGTTTGGAATGATCTACTACAACATATTTATTTCTTCTACAGTATTTAGCATGTATAGTGTGCACATTATGCACATTTTCTGAACACCAAAATAATTAAACATTTAAAAAAATGCAGTATACAAACAGACCACACATATTTATTACAATATTCTCATTGGTAGAAATAAAGATATTAAAAATGTGAACAAATGTTAAAATCACAAATAAATAAAAAGTAGGTATGGCTGCATTTTAACATGCATACTTCCCTACTGTCCTGCAAAAACCGTATGCGAAATGGTATGTGTGAACATCTGATGTGACACAGGTATTAATAATATTATTATTCCTTACATTTATGTGGCGCTTTTTTAGACACTCAAAGCATTTTACACAACGAGGGGAATCTCCTAATCCACCACTAGTGTGCAGCATCCACCTGGATGATGCGACGGCAGCCATATTGCGCCAGACCGCACACCACACACCAGCTGATTGGTGGAGAGGAGACAGAGTGATTAAGCCAATTATGATATGGAAATGGTTAGGAGGCCATGATGGACAGAGGCCAATGGGCAGATCTGGCCAGAATGGCGGGGTTAAACCCTTACTCTTTTTCGAAGAACATCCCGGGATTTTTAACCACCACAGAGAGTCGGGACCTCGGATTAACGTCTCATCCGAAAGACAGGTATGTCACATTCAATGACAACATGCCAAATATAGTACATTCAGACTGTATTCATACTTTTATTATGCACATTCATACTATTAAATAACATTTTAACAGTTTCTAAGAGCTTCTAACAGTTTTCATTTTCTAAAGATTAAATGTATGCTACACACAAGTATATACAGTGAGATCATGTGACAACAATGTAGTGTGAAATGTTTCCAGAGTTGATTAATGTCTGCCTAATTATTTCATTAATTTTCCATAAGGGTATTTAAAATTCAAATTCAAATGATATGAATTACAACATTATAAACTTTGGTTTGAAGAGAAGCAGCAAACAAAAATCAGACCAAAAGAGAAAGAAATTTTCTACAGTATCATATGCAATGCAGATTTTTTTGGCACAAATTCCATTTTTAAACATGACGGAAGAAGATGAATTCATGAAAACCCACAAAAAGTGGGTAAATAAAATAAATTTATTAACAGCCTTTGTACTCACAAACCATCCGTCTTTAAAATTGTATCAATTACAGAAGCTTTTCTCATTTCCGCGTTTTTCAGTCGCGGAAGATGTTAGAGTTGGGAAAACTATTGAGTGGGACACAGTGAAGGGGAGAGTACAGCAAATATATTTTTTTACAATCTTATTTGCTCAAATAATAAAAGAAAAACTCTACAATGGTGTTTTCAAGACTTTCAGAAAAAGGAAAAAAATTGTGTGAGACTGATGATGACAGCCAGAGGAGAGAATAACATCAAATTTACTGTTCTGTCCCATAGACGCTGCATTAGAAACACCTCGCATAAGCGGTAATTAGTTTTTTGTAATTTGAAGCAAAGATGATATATTACATACATAAATGCATATAAATCTTCTTATATTGAAATATTGAAAAACTTTCAAGGATTTAGGACGCTGATGACCATTAAACGAGTCATAACAGGCTTGTAAAAGGCCTATTCCTCAAATAACTTTTAACTATTGAAAACATAGAGGGGTTTTTTTACTGAAACATGACTGTTGTTTTCTATTGTTGTATATACTGCACTTTAAGCTCTATTTTATTAAAATCGCAGGCTGCACACAGAGTATACACTGCAGATAGCATGCTAGTATTTCATTCCAAACATAATCATAGATTCTAAATCAATTTGATAAACATAGCAATTACTTATGATGGACCCCCAGAATAACAGGATCAGAAGAGCCCACTGAATCTGATTTGAGAAATGTCGAAAGCCTTTGATTGTTTTAGGAAGGAAAGCACTTTGGATTGAGACTGATCTTATCTGTCTTTACTCTTGCATCTTACCTTGGTGCTGTGACTGAATGATCTGTGCTCTTTTTAGTAGAGCTAGCAAAGATGAAAATAACATGTTACTTGTTTTAGCTAAATTAAATTGCGTATAGATCTAGTATAAGATGGTTAATGGATAGTTTCAATTATTTAAGTTAAACAAAGCTGAAATTAAATGCAATTATTGGACAAAAAAAAAGAGACTGGTGTTTAACTGAAATAAAGTAAAACAAAATAAGAAAAAAGAAACAATAACAAAGATAAGTAAAAGCTAACTAGAAACAGTACTAAACAAAAAATAAACAATAATAAATAAATGTAAATTAAAATTGAAAAAAAAGTATTTGTCTTGTTTCTAGCCTAAATATCTTTAAAACAATTTTAAAAGAAGAAGCATCTTTTAGACACGTGAATAAATATTGTTTTGTTTTCAGAACTAGGTTAAAATTAAGTGAGTTTTTTCAGATTAAAAAAACAAGCAACCTAGTCTGTCCATGGGGTAAGTAATATAATCTTATTTCAAATCGAAAGCAAAATTATTTTACTTACCCCATTAGCAGATTATTTAAAAGATTTTAGGCAGATCATTTCAAACAGAAACAAGATCATTTTACTTACCTCACTGGCAGATTATTTAGCACGTTTGTTTTACATTATTTCTGAAAACAAACCAATATTTTTTTTTACTTGTCAAGAAAAAGCTCTCAGATTCAGGAATTTTTAAATATTTCTTATTTTTTCAGAACTTTCTTTTTTGCAATGAAATTATCATATTCTAATTATGAATTAATGCATGAACAATACTTTAACTGGAGATGTGGCCAAAGAAAAAAAAACATTTGCGAAACCAATTCGGCATTGATTCTGATATTTTCAAATGGATTAATTCTGAGCATAGCTTTTAACAGTAGAAGGCGCTCTAGGCTAGATATGTACAGTGCACTCAAACACTCATGAGGATTAGCCCTTGAGCATTCAGACAGAAAGAAAGGCTGCAGATATACTTCACCTCCTACTGGATGGATCAGGAACAAAAGGGTTAAAACTAGGGTCCTAGAAATATGGCCTAGAAATGCGGTCAAGCCTTTCCAGTTGTCCAGGAACTACTATTGTAGTTATGAGATTAATGCAAACACAGATGGTAATTAGAGCACTCTTGTAATTTGCTTAAACCTTACCTTACTTTGTTATTAATTATTTTTGGTTCAAGTGGTAATTGTAAGGACATAGAAGCAAACAGACTACACCTGTTTGTCAAGCATACAGCGCCTTCTGCTGTTAAAAACTTTGCTCAGAATCAATTCAAGAGAGTATAGATATGCATTTTGAAAATCTCAGAATCAATCTAGAGTTTATTTCTCTAACAACTTTTCGTCACAAGTCTAACTGTAATAACACAAATTTAAACAAAAGGTCTCTGCAAAACAATACCTGTTTCTGTGTTTGTCGTCCCCTCTGTGTCGTAAGTGAGCAGCCAGCTCTTGATCATGGAGAAAGTGTACATGTTCATCCACTGGTCTTCAGTGTAGCTCTGACCCACACACAGCACAGTGAAGAAATCCCCCGTCACCACTCCGTCCACCTCCGTCAGTGGAGCTGGCTGATCAACAGAACATGAAGATCAGCTGACTGAGATCACTCCACAGCAGCCTCATTAACTTTAGCTGAACGGTGCTGGATGAAGAAAAGCAACATGTCCCACCTGACGTGTTCTTGGTCCACTGAAAAATCCCCCAGAAGACATGGAGGCTCCCTGCTGCATGCTGGCATAACGCAACCAGTCCACCAACTTACGGCTGACCAGATTCACCTGATCTAGTTTAGTAAGTGACAACATACATACAGGTTTAAAACTCTAAAGTTAACAGTTGTACAGTATTGGTGTTTAAAGTTGATTAGAAAAAGATTTAAAGCTGAAAATGAATAATATGCTTTAGGAACCTTTGTTTAAAACAATTCAATGTTTAATATTTTTCTTGTTATATTATGTTATGAATATTTGACAGCAGGCTTATTATAAAATAATGCACAGGCAAGATGAACACAAAGTAATAATAACTACTGGTGTATTGAATACAGTGTATGTGTGTGTAATATGTTTACAAGTATGTATGAAATATAATAGTGTTTCTCAACCACGTTCCCAGAGGACCACCAACACTGCATGTCTCCTTTGTCTGTCACACCCATTACAGGTCTTTTAGTCTCTACTAGACTAAAATCAAATTATCTGAATCAGGTGTATTTGGTTAAGGAGACATGAAAAATGTGCTGAGCTGGTGGTCCTCTAAGAACGTGATTAAGAAACTCTGTAATAATATAATATAATATAATATAATATAATATAATATAATATAATATAATATAATATAATATAATATAATATAATATAATATAATATAAATCTACTATTATACATAAATATCATATAATATACATATTAGTAACACAAACAAACACACACATGTTTGTTTTTGTGAAAAGTGGGTACATTACATAGGTTTCCATTCATTTTATACTGTCCAAACCGTATATTATATTGCCCTCACCTCACCCCACCCTACCCCTAAACCCAACACACACACACACACTATACATAATTTACTTTTCAAATGATACTTAAATAGTTGAAAAAATGATGCTCATAATATTATTTGTAACTAACAGATTTAAAAACAATTTTTAGATTATATTAGATGAATATGGAGGACGAAACCGGATAAAACAATAAATAAATTAAAAAATGAGTACAAACTACTGCATAAATAAATCAATGAACAAATAAATCACAAATATATACATTGCACATTGAGCTGAGGAAAAGTAAATACGGAACTAGGTTCAAGAATGAATAAACGTTTGATAGAGGCAGCTGAAAAAGAATCTTTC
This sequence comes from Danio albolineatus, assembly GCA_903798035.1. NCBI lineage: Eukaryota > Metazoa > Chordata > Actinopteri > Cypriniformes > Danionidae > Danio > Danio albolineatus. Next base: position 1,671,316 of record CAIGQQ010006950.1, read on the forward strand.
AGTTTAGCATTTTCTTATTCCCCCAACATTCGTGTAATTTATTTATTTATTTACCTGTCCAAACTATTATTTATTTATTTATTTATTTATTTATTTATGCAGGAATTTGTGGATTTGATATACATTTACTTATTTGCATATTTATTTATTTATTGTTTTATTTATGCAGGAATTTATGAACTGATTTACTCATTTATTTATTTATTTGCGTATTTATTTATACATTTTGTTTTTGCAGGTTTTGTGCTCCATAGATGAATGCATAAATAAATAAATAAAATGTATACTTTACCATCTGTGAGAATCTCTGGATAAGCAGCAATCATACTGGAGAGAATGGGAAGTGCGTGTCTGGGTATCTGGCCGTCAGACAGCCGAGACTCAAAACTTTTCATCAAGTTGTGGCAAAGCGGCATCACGTCCTCTTTACCTCCAGCCTGTGAAAAATGAGAGCTGATCAGTTTAGTGTGCGTGACGTGAACACAAACAGAGTGGCCTGTTCCTCACCTGAGAGAGAACAACAGCGGCCACACAGCTGAAGATCCTGCTGTCCTGACGGAGATCAGAGCTGAGGCTGTGCACGCTGGGAGGAAAACTCTCTCGGATGATGGAGGACGACAGAAACTGAAGCTGCTCTGGGCATGATGAAGTGCGAAGCAGCGTCTGCAGCTTCATCAGCAGATCTGAGGGAAGCCTTGGGGGGATGCAATGCAATGTCATTACATTTCTGCTCTTACAAAAATTACATATGATTGTATGATTTACAGAAGTAAAAATGTAGTAACCATATTTTGTTTTTTTGGCAGATTAATTTCCATTTTTCAAAGCAGTTTTACTACAAAAATCATGCTTGAACTATGATTTTAATCAAAGGAAAAGTGTAGTAACAATGTATTTTGGGGAGATTAATTCGCATTTTTAACCTAGGTTTTCAAACTGAAAACAAGAGTATTTTACTTACCCCACTGGCAGATTATTGGCGGATTATTTAAAAGATTTTGGGCAGATCATTTTAAACAGAAAATAGATCAATTTACTTACCTCACTCAAAGATCATTTTGCATGTTTTAAGGAAAAAACTCACTTAAGATTAAAATTATTTCTGAAAACAAACCAATATTTTTTTAGATTTAAGAATTTTTATTTGGAATTTTTCAGAATATTCTTTTTCTAATTATAAATAAATACATAAACAATACTTTAATTGAAGTTTAATGGAATGTGGCAAAAAAAATATTTTTTACTACAAAGACCATGGTTAAACAATGTGAACTGTAGGAAAACCATGGTTGATTTGTGGTTTTAACCAAGTTTGAGTAGTCAGAGTCTTTTAAAAGTATCATTTTATTTGATCAAAAATGCTAAATTAATAAGAGATGCTGTAAAACTTGTCTACAAAACCTTGTCTATAAAAGGTGTCTACAGAAATAAAGTCATAAAAGCAATATGAGAAAACAAATAATCTGAGATTTGAGAGTATAAAACTCTTACAAAAAATAAAGGCCTTAGCATAAAAGAAAGAGGCGACAGAGAAGATCTCTTGAGTTAAAAAAAGAAAGAAGAACCTACTGTATCATGCTCCTGTGTCAAGTGTCAACAACACCAGATGTTTATGTCGATCAGTGATGATCAAACCAACTAATCTACTATCTCATTAATGTACATATTTTAAAGATGTGTTATCCATCTACAGGAAGTTTCATTGAAATATCTGACTTGTGGTTTTGACACCCTTTAAGCAGAAATAACAGAGCAGCACTTTGCAAATTCCAGCTAAATTACGTCTAGTCCATACAACATATACAACATATGATCAGTGTCAAATTAAAGCCATCAATTTATTTTAATCACACATCGTTTAGCTTTTAAATAAAGCCACCCCATTCAGACCAGTTTGTACATTCAGTGAATCCTTTATCTGAGATTCAGTCTGAATGGATCGTTTGGATCAGTAAGTTGAGAAATGTATAAATAACATGACTGAGTAATATTAATATGTTGAGAAGAAGTATATTCTTTAACATTAAAAAGAATTATGACGTTTAATAAATAAAACTAGAAATTATAACATATTACAAATGCACATACATTGTTTAATAGAGTGGTGCCCTTTTGAAGGCTCTGACAAATGGTTTCATGACTGCATTCAGTTTAAATGTGTTGAAAATGACTTACTCTCTGGCATATTTGGTGGCAGAAACAATCAAATGGAGCCTCTGAAGAGAATCCACAGCCTCCCCAATAACATCTTTACTGTGGAGCAGCTTATAAACGCGTCCGCAAAACCTCTGCAGCTCTTCCTCCTTTATCTCTCTAAGAAAAGTGTATTAGTGAATTAGATGAGGAACTTATCTATAACTCATACAAATGACCAGCCATACGACCAATACAGATTTTGACAGCAAAATAATATATAGTTTTACCTTGCCTGCTTTACTAAACTCTCCGTCGCGGCTGCATACATTTTGAGAAGAGTACAATGACATTTCAAATCATAAACGAGAATCAAAACAGTCGCTCCGTCCGTCAGCTGAGATGTCCTGACAGCAAATCACGTGACGGCAATTGGTTCCGGTTTTATGTTTCAGTCGGTCACAAAATAGTGTAACAATCGGGAGGCTTTTTTTTAATTATCGGGAGGTTGATTTATTTCTGTGGGTATAAAATTACGTGTTGTTTGTTGTATATTCTAGTACAGTGGTTCTCAAACTGTGGTACGTGTACCACAAGTGGTACACAAGCTTCCTTCTAGTGGTACGCGGAGGAATCTCTGAGTAAAGTAAAACAAAATGAACACACTTTTAACGCTTTGATAACAACGATAACACTGATGTTATCAGTAAATTGATTTTAATTGGCTAAACCTTTTATTCAAGTGGCTGACAATAATAAATATTGTTAATTTGAAGAATAATCTGCCTCGTTTTTGAGATGTGCAGTGCTGTACTTCCGGTTATTGTGGTGGTACTTGGAGAGACTCAGGAGATTTTTTCCTAAGGTGGTACTTGGTGAAAAAAGCTTGAGAACCACTGGTCTAGTACAATGGTTCTCAAAATTGTTTCACGAAGTACCACCTCAGAAATAAAATCGTCTTTCGTACCACCATAATAACCGGTATTGAAGTACAATAGCGTAGTAGGGATAATTAAGCAGCTACAGCAAAAGCAAGGCAGACCAACTCTTCTAATTAACCATATTTATTATTGTCAAATGATGACAATTTTCTGATCACATCGGTGTAAAAAGTGTGTTCATTTTTTAACTTTAATTATTCAGTGATTCCTCCGTGTACCACAGTTTGAGAACTACTGGTCTGGTAAATGTATGATGTGTGTACGGTTTCCCTTTCTTGCCATTCACATTTTTATTCTCTAGATTTTAATCCACCGTTATATTTTATTAAATCAAGTCAGCTAGCAAACATATTTAAACACTTACTATTTAATAATACGAATATTTATATAATAGTTTCCACCTACAGAGACCACTGCAAAGCTTCCGTTTTCAGATACTGTATACTGTCTCGTGCTTCATGAAAATGCATTAATATTACATGATATTTTATTTAGTAAGTTATGCTGTGTATTTTAACTTTTAAATAAGATAACATTCAAAACTTTTACAGAAAACGACAAATGGTGGAAAATAGTGGAAAATATGCCATGTTTTCAGACTTCATTTTTAAAAGTAATCCAATATAAGTGTTTAAACATTTTGTAAGGATAACTTAAACCATGACTGAGCAGTGAACTCAATATAATATAAATCGCTTTATATGAAGACAAAAACTAACCAACTTAGAGGCAAACATGTTTTTAAAGTGATCTTTAATAGAATTATTGTGACTATATTCCAAAATTACTGTACATTCTCCTTTCACTATTAATATTTTCACAACAATGTAGAAAAAACAACAACAAAAAAAGAGAGAACGTTTTAATATTAACTTTCGACTGTCCCTGCAACAAAACATGGAGATACACTAGGGATAAATCCTCAACACGTTAGCTGAATTTCCAAAGGGGGACAAATTAAAACCAGCCTCCAGTGATGATGAGTTATGTCAAAACATACCTTTCATAAAATCTTGTAAATTAATTGCAAATATCAGACACTTTCGCTAGCTGCTATTAGATGAATATCTTTAAATTTACTAAATGCTAAACTCGACAGATTAACTTAAAATCCAACGCAGCAGTTAGTCACACTACTACTTATGTGCGTCGATGGATTTGCTCTTCAGTGTTTGGACTTTCAGCGGTGAAAATTAAACCACACTGAACTGAACTCCTACTCTGGAAACTGGACTGACAGTTTCAGTTTACTCAAACTTCTATGTTAAGCTGCTTTGACAAAATCTACATTGTAAAAGTGCTACAGATATAAACATGAATTGAATATGGACTTCATAATTATCAGGCTGCAGTTAAACCTTTTTAATAGTTTGCAGGTAATAATGCTGAATATTTAAGAGTTCTGCTCAAAGACACAATAGAGTTGACCAGTTTGGGGTTATATAGAACGTTAATGCAACAACTACAAAGAAATCTGTTATCAACCGGAAACCGATTTAAGAAAGGTAGCCAACATACAACAAACACAGCAAGATTGAACCTTTTTTTTTTTAAATAAATTACATGAATTATTAAGGAAATAAAATCCAGCATACACTGCAGGATCAAGACAGAAGATGCCATCATCACAGATTCATTAAAAAGATTAGCCAGTGAAGTATTTTTATTCATTCCAGATATACAATAACATAATCTGCATGGATAGAAGAGAAGCCCTCATACATTTTGTGTACTTGGACACACACACACACAGACACACAACAAAAACATACAAACCTGTGGAAAGTCACAGACGCATGAGGCAATCTGAGAAAGCAGGGTGATTCGGGGTGTTTTGTGTACAACGCAAACAGATTTTATCTTTCGAGTTGTTTTTAAAAGAAAAAGGAAACACACATCGGTTTAAATTAGAAACGTTTAGTGTATAAACATCTGCATATGCTAATATGCAACAGACACAAGCACAAAAAGAGTAATAGTAATAAAAAATCTGAGTGATAAAAATACTCCATGGTTATATATATATATATACACACGTGTGCGTACAGACATTAGCAGATTGTTACAAAAATGTATAAACATTTAGGCAGTGACAGCTAATTCTGTACGTTAAGTGTTCATCATTCCATTGATCTAAAAAGAGAGAAAAAAATCATGTATATATGCATTTCTTTTTATTTGTCAAGACAATTTGTTTCAGATTCTCCAAACAAGACATCGGTTCTTTCGTCTATCAAAGCCCACATTCTGAAAACCTGAAACAAACGGCCACGTCTAACCAGACTAATTATGGTCAATCTCTATAGTACTCATATCTGTATAGTCTGAATCCAGATGTTCTTTCTTTCAGTTCTCAGACAGATTCCTCTTGATTTCTCCATCAGTCTGAAGTTCGGAATCAATAAAAGCAGTGAACGATCCAGTCAAAGAATTGATTTCACTTCCTGTTTATCATATTGCTCTCAGTCACTATATTAACGGTCGCCCTCGTCTCTTCTTCTAGGTTTCTACAATCCCTCCGCACATGCCGCGTTGTTTTCCTATGCAAGATTTGTTCATTCGTTCACTCAAACCTGCATTATTAGCATGTGAATCATTTTAAAAGTCAATGATTTGGATTTTTACTTAGCCCTGAAGGAAGTGGAGCACTAAGGCACTAAAATGAGGATATGCGTTTGGTCTGTTGATGTTTCGCTTTCTATTAAAAAAAAGAAAGAAAAAGAAACACTGTACGGCTGTCACTGTACAACTAGCCTATTGACGGCTCACTTAAAGTACTCTAGGGTACTTTTTGAACTCCACGTTTGTGGCGTTTATAATTTTTGCAACATACAAAGCGGTTATTGAACTGATTCCTGTTAGTGATTGTCTCGAAAAAACACATTCTAGCAATATACGTTTACTCTTCTCTTAGTAAAACTAAACAGTCTCATCACAGGCTGACTTACTGTGTGTATGTGTGTGTGTGTATTACTGAAAAATAAGTTTCTGAAAATACTGAACATTCATTTTAGTGGCTTCTGTGATTGTTGAGGGATCTCAGAAAGTCAGTGAAGAAACAGCCTCTGCGACAATCAAAATGGTTACATTCCTGGGTCTGGAAAAGCATTTGGTTGACATCATGCGCGTCATCCGTCGGGATTATATTGCGCAAGCTATACGAGAAGCAGAATTTTGGCCAAGTGCTAATGGGGATGGACAGATACGACAGCGCTGCGTTAAATACGATTAGCTTCAGACTTACAGTTATTCCATGTTTTGTCTTTTAAATACAATTGCATCTACAAACAAAACACACATTTGAATCGTTTAGGTCAAAAGTGGGTGCCGTAACAAATAAACAAACGCTACGTACATTCATTGAGTTCTTTTTAATCGTTTGCGCTAAACACAGACCAATTAAGAAGTTAGCACTTTTCTAGACATTTCTCTTCATAGGAAATCAAGCAAGCAAGGTAAGAAGCCTCCACAGAAAAATATATGGTATACTATAACAATGTAGGTTAAAGAACTCCAGCTAGAAAAGGCCTATTCCTTTATGTGCTTTTAGTTGTAACAATCTTAGTTCGTTAAAGATGGCCTTTGTTTTTTTTTTAAACAGAGAGATAAATAAATCCTCACAAAGGCGGCACAGTTAGCTGCGGTGACACACAGCTCCGTGTGACCCTTTCTTTTTGTTTTTATTATACTGCTTCAATTCAGGGAGACTCGTGGTCTCTGACTTTAATAGCTGCATAGGTATTGGTCCCACCCCATCCCGAATGAACTCTCTCTCTCTTTCTCTTGTGAGGAAAACACAAGTTCACATGCCTAGCTGGTGTCTTTAAGCACATGTACCTCTTCTTTCAAACATTCTTACAAGATTTAAAAACCCCTACAAAATTAAAACAGTGTGAGCACTGAATTTTAATGCTGCCAGATGTAGCTTGATGAATCTATCCCATGAAACAAGCTCTTCTTACAAAGACATTCGATCAGGTGCCCGTGTGGGGCGTTTACAAAACGTTGAAGTTCAGGTTTTAAAGAAAGCCCAACACATTTCCCTCAATATGTTTGGGGATATTGTGAGATGTGCTGTTAAGATCCGTCATCCGCTCATTGGCTCACTCACGCTTTCATTCGCTGGCTTCCTGGTTCATTGCAACAATAACAGGCTGAGGGACCGGAGCCACACAGTCCTCCTCCTTTTTGGGCCGCTTGGGCTCGGGCTCGTCGATGCTGGACTCGTCGGTTTCCATGCTAGAGGGTCTGTTGACCAGCACGGGTGGGGATGTTGAGGCCTGGGCAGCCAGAATCTGGAGAGGGTTGGTCAGAGCTGAGGGAACGGAGAACAGGTTACAGGTCAGAAGCAAAGAAGGCTACATTTAGATGCAAACAATCAAGATTTTTGTTTTGTGTCAAAAACATACATTGGTAAAATGTCTGCATCCAGACTAAGGGAGTCAAATCAATAGTTTTTTCGGTGCACCATGATGCAGATGCGGACAATTCGATATCGGTTCAGTAATAGATCCTAACCGATTATTATGTACTGCCATCATTTCTCTCCTATGCACTATGACATCGTCAGGTAACTTTTCCTTTCCTCTCTGCTGTTTAAGCGATACTTGTGGATCTAGACACGTGCCTGGTGCGAGTTTTCTCCACTGCGTCTATTACGGATTACGTGTGATAACCATGTATTATGCGCATATAGACTGTAACTGCGGCTGTTCTTCCCGTGTCACTCGTCTGTGAACAGCGTTTTCATTATTAAAGCCAATCGCTGCCCTTTCTCTTGAGTAAGTGAAGACAATGACCAATCATAGGAGTGTTCGAACTCACTTGAAAGTGCTTTAAAAAGCAAGCGGATTAATATGATAATATCTACATTCGTTTATTCGCTGTAAATGCTCATGTTGTCTTCTGTGCATGTTTTGGAGTTTTGTCTAAAACATTGAAAAAGAGTGTTTTCTTTGAGTAAGTAAAATGAAAGGTAAAGTTCAAATATATGACTGGTTGTATTAAAGGACAAAATTGTATTACAAATATTACATAAATATTAATATATCTATAGATTTTAATACATTTTTTCTTGTGTTGTGAAGTAAAAAAATCTAATTATGTATGGAAAGCATCGTCAATGCACCATGATGCACAGAGATATCAAATTGATGGCATGATAATCGTAACTGAACCGAACCGTGATGGCCAGGTAGGTTCACACTCCTAATCCAGACGGAACCAGCAAACTGGGTTAAATTGGTGCGATACGTTTGCCACATTTGTAACAAACACAGACAAAGAGGGAGGATACTCTAAAATCATAAAAGAGTACAGATATAAACAAAACGCCTTTGTGGATTTAAAAATATCTAATGTGTGTAACTTTTCACACAGGTCTGCTGATCGTCTAGTTGATACAGCATTACCAGGTTTGTTGTAAAAGTGCTAATAAACTTAGAAGCCTGAAGCACAAACACAGCTCTGTGATACGATATTGTTACTGTCTACATGCAGAGTCCTTCAGGCCTTTACTATGAAGTTGAGTAGCTGGCTAGTCAGTTACGTTTCAATTTAGTTTGCATCAATCTTGGGTTTTAAGTAACATGAAGGCAGCTCGACTTTAATCACTCTTTGTTGCCATAGTATTATGGAGCAGCTGAGCTGAGCTACTTTCACTGTACCTAAACCCAGAAATTGTGCAAACTAAACCAAGGCTGCGTCCGAAACTGCCTACTACTCAGTAGGTACTGCATTTGAATTTTAACGTACTACTCGTCCGTTAGAAAAGTACGTTCTATACAGTATGAACGTGAGAAGTATGAATGGAATTCGGACATACTACATCCGCCATTTTGTCACGGTCACGTGACCTACCTGCGTCAGTTGCGTCGCTTCACTTCCATTCATGAATTCTCTCGAGGGGCATCATGGGATAGCGCAGCGTGCATGTGATGCGCACTTCAGAATCTCGCCGGAAGTAGTAAGTCATCCGGGTACTTCTTGCATACTGATTTATGAATTCTATGAATTCGGACATACTACTTGGCTCACATACTGATTTTAGCGTACTGTATAGTATGGAAGTATGCGGTTTCGGACACAGCCCAAAACCTAACTAGCTACCAAGCTAATCCAGCTTCATGTTACAGGCTCCTGTTCATTAAATAATGCAACGTCATCCTTTCCAAATAGTGGCATTTTGCCCGTCTACATGGCTCGCAAGGTGTGGCATTCTGACTTTTCCCTGTCTATAACTTGTTCTCCAGAAAGTTTGTTTCAAGGCACCAACAACACAGCTGCTGTGTGGACAAATGACCAAAATTATGCTAAAGTTCTGCGAACTGAGCTCAATCCATTGCTGTGTGGTTTAAAGTAATTAAAAGTGACTAAAATACTACTACATCTGGGCAAAAAAAAAGTACGTCACAATCCTTTATTTAATAAAAACTATGAACTGTTAATTAAAAATCATGTCAGTCAATCATTAGACCGGACTTAACCCAGCGAAATACACACATTTTCCACACTTACCGTAAGCACTGGTTGGTATGCTGGTGACAGGAAGAGCATGTTTGCCATTCTGAGCAATGGTCTGCACGGGGAGCTGGTGAATGGCGCTCTGCTGGACAACAGTGTAGCTCTGCTGCCCCCTATTGGCTGAGGCTATGTGACTCCCTACTGCCTGAATCACTCGACTGCCAACCAATGGCATCTCATCTAATGCACCTACACACAAGACATTGACAGTCAATCACACCTTTTCACACAAACTTTAAGCTAAAACTACATGAGGAATTATTTTCAAAAACGCACACCTGTGACCCGAGGTGGTGATCCAGACTTTGAAATAGCTAAAATCATAGGCTGAAGAGATAGGAAACTAATGCAGTCAGGACTTAGGTATAGAACACCTTAGCTGTTTGTTAATCTGAAAATTACTTAGTAGGCCCACATGGAATCTGCATATGCAGAAATTAGAGTTGTCTAAATTTATATTTATTCCGTTTATAATTAATTTCAGTAATATTAATATTCAGGTGGCGCTGTCACAAAATTTTTATGGTGTGGTCAGTGTGAGGTGACAATGACAGAGCTAAAATTTGGTGTCATTATCTTTACTATTGCAGACATACCGCCTTAGATGAAGTTTGGCATGATGCTAGCACATTTGTCAGTGCAGTAAACAAAAACCATTAGACATATCGACACAATTTCCATACCTTTTTGTCAGCACAGTCTGATCGGAGTCAAATTGGTGCAAATCAGCCAAACGATGTAGGAGTTTGAAAAGTAGTTTTTTGACTTAAGGCTAATTAGCAGACAGGAAATTCAGTTAATTAAGGCATAATTGGTATCGATATTCTCAGCACAACAAATGAATCTATCAAGGCAAATATCATAACAATAAGCAAAATTAGACATTTAAAATTAGTCAATTAAGTTATTAACATTATTAGAATTATTGTTATAATGTTTAACCAAAACTTTTAAACTTTTTAAACATCTTCAAGGCACAGTGCTGACGACACATAACAACTTTCATAACGACTCGCCAATACCTTTAGTAAAGTAAAACAATTTTTGACACTCAAATTTCAAAATGGCCGACAGCCAAAATAGCTGACAAAATTCCACTCTGCATGCTCCGCCAGATCTAAAGAGTGGTAAAGTCTAGATCAGATATGCTGCCGGCTGGAAGTGCAATATGCACATTAATATAGCGCCATTTTTTTATGACACTGTATAATAATAATTAATATTTTTACAGTACTGTGACGGTTAGGTTTAGGGTTGGGTGGGGGTAGGCGTTAAAAAATAAAATTTATTGTGTAATTTAATAGATAACAAATAATACTCGGTACAACTACTGTTTTTAGGCTTCTGTGACGGTTGGGTTTAGTGTTGGGGTAGCCACTAATAAAACACAATCAATCGGAAATTTAATAAATAATATAAATAATTCTCATTAACTTCCCGCTGCAACCCTATCCGATCTTGCAACAAATTCTATGAATTTTTGGACAAAGGGTTGAGAAGTTATAAGCAATAAAAAAATTTTTTGTAGCTCTGGACCACTAGGGGGCAGTGCCCCAAAATGCTGCAGCTCACTTCAGACCATTTTTGTGATAAAACACACCAAGTTTGGTGTGAATACGTCAATGCGTTAATGTGCCTTAAGTCAATTTTTGCAAGCTCTACGTTAAATTTGTTCGCAAGTTATTTAAAAACGGTTGGTCTAATCAACTTATCAATTCTATTCTTTTGGTCAACATTGTCCATCAGTGTGCCAAAGTTGCGCAAATGCTGCAAACAGTTCTTAGGGCTGCCATAGACTCTCAAAGCGGAAGAAGCCAGAAGAACAATAAGAACCAGAACGGATACAATTGACTAAAATGAAAATGTTTATCTGATTAATTTACAACACAGTTTGTGAAGTAATATTCTCTCTTTTTAGTAGATATATTATATGAGAGACTTGCTTTGTTCACCAAATAAGTGGATCTAATTGTATTTGCCTTGTAAATGTTAAATAGTATGGAAGGTAAATCCTGCCAATTTTAAATAAATAAAACAAACATTGGAAATTAAAATAAAAAGCAGATTAACAATTTCATTATAAAACACTGCCCGCAAAATACCTGCCAAAATTGAAAATGAAATGAAATTATTTTATTTTAATTTTCACTGTGACAACACATCATCCATGTCAAACTGGAAATTAAAATGAAGTTGCCGATTTAACATTTCATTTTCACTGTGACAACGCATCGTCCCTATCAAACTGATAATTAAAATGAAGTTGTCGATTTAAAATGTCATTTTCTGTGTGACAACGCATCGTCCATGTCAAATTGATAAATAAAATGAAGTTGCCGATTTAACATTTCATTTTCACTGCATTTCCGCGTCAAGACTGCCAAAATTAAAATGAAAAGCCAAACTGAAAAATAAAATGCAAACTCAATTTTTACAAAGCCTGTTATTAATGTTCACGCTATAATAGTGACACAATTCAAATGAAAACGTAAATTTATGTTTTCCTTTTATTGACCCTTTTATTTCAGTTTTCATTTTCATTTTCAGCGTCAACCTGTATGCAAAGCCTATGCTAATCAGAGGGAGAGGCGTAAGTGACGTCGAGTGTTTTCAGAGCGCGAGGGCAGAAGCACGGCTTTGATGGATGGGACAGCGTGAGTTACTAATATATAATGGCTAAAACTGTTGATAAGCTTTTAGGTGAAGCAGCTGCTGCACTGGTGCAGCAAGAGGAATAGAGGACATGGGATAACCAGCCGTCAAACATTGCAGACTCCCAGGAGTCGCGGGCTTCGGTGGTCCGAGAAACTGCAGCGTAAGTACGGCAGGCCCTGTGATTAATTCGTACAGTATATTCTTTTAGGTCTTGTGACACTGACGACTTGTTTGTACTAAAATATCTTAAAGACAGTTAATTTAGCGGGGTAAAGTTGGTTTTAGGTTTGGTTTTTACCAGACATTGGCGCACGCAGTTTTAGGGATCCTCTGCGAATTACATCGACAGAACCAAAACGCAGAGATGGGTTGTGGCTGGAAGGGCATCCGCTGCGTAAAACAAATGCTGGATAAGTTGGCGGTTCTTTCCGCTGTGGCGACCCCGGATTAATAAAGGGACTAAGCCGAAAAGAAAATGAATGATGAAGTTGTGCGTTTTGGTTCTGTCGATGTAATTCGCAGAGGATCCCTAAAACTGCGTGTGCCAATGTCTGGTAAAAACCAAACCTAAAACCAACTTTACCCCGCTAAATTAACTGTCTTTAAGATATTTTAGTACAAACAAGTCGTCAGTGTCACAAGACCTAAAAGAATATACTGTACGAATTAATCACAGGGCCTGCCGTACTTACGCTGCAGTTTCTCGGACCACCGAAGCCCGCGACTCCTGGGAGTCTGCAATGTTTGACGGCTGGTTATCCCATGTCCTCTATTCCTCTTGCTGCACCAGTGCAGCAGCTGCTTCACCTAAAAGCTTATCAACAGTTTTAGCCATTATATATTAGTAACTCACGCTGTCCCATCCATCAAAGCCGTGCTTCTGCCCTCGCGCTCTGAAAACACTCGACGTCACTTACGCCTCTCCCTCTGATTAGCATAGGCTTTGCATACAGGTTGACGCTGAAAATGAAAATGAAAACTGAAATAAAAGGGTCAATAAAAGGAAAACATAAATTTACGTTTTCATTTGAATTGTGTCACTATTATAGCGTGAACATTAATAACAGGCTTTGTAAAAATTGAGTTTGCATTTTATTTTTCAGTTTGGCTTTTCATTTTAATTTTGGCAGTCTTGACGCGGAAATGCAGTGAAAATGAAATGTTAAATCGGCAACTTCATTTTATTTATCAATTTGACATGGACGATGCGTTGTCACACAGAAAATGACATTTTAAATCGACAACTTCATTTTAATTATCAGTTTGATATGGACGATGCGTTGTCACAGTGAAAATGAAATGTTAAATCGGCAACTTCATTTTAATTTCCAGTTTGACATGGATGATGTGTTGTCACAGTGAAAATTAAAATAAAATAATTTCATTTCATTTTCAATTTTGGCAGGTATTTTGCGGGCAGTGTTTTATAATGAAATTGTTAATCTGCTTTTTATTTTAATTTCCAATGTTTGTTTTATTTATTTAAAATTGGCAGGATTTACCTTCCATAAAATAGAAGTAACAAAGTAAAAAACAAAAAAATTATTTCATATACTGAGTTTTTAGTTACAATAAATATCATTTTGCATAATTCTACGCAGAAATAGCAAAACATGCCTGCAGATTCTGTCTGGCTCTACTTATCAGCCAATGAGAATCAAGCATTCGACTTATTAGCTAATCGAAAATCAAGCATTTAGCAGCCCCATACTGCAAGTATATGGTCAAAGCAACATAATATGTAAACTTTTAATATTTTCCTTTTATGCACTATAGTTTAGGAAAAAAGTCATAAAATGTCCTGATTGACCAGTGTTGCTGATAATAGTCTTCATAATGTCTTTGAACGGTGCGGTATATCAAGGATTACAAACATCTAAACATAATTCAGTCAGTATGACAATATTTACAAAACTGTCTGTCAATATCTCCACCCTCATCCTCAAGTTCAATATTTTTTATACCACTTGTGTGCATGTGTCAGTTTATTTATTTTGCTATTTTCACTTACATAAATGTACTACAGGGACCTGCACACACTAGTAAAAGAAGTAAATAAATAATATATATATATATATATATATATATATATACAAATATAAGTACAATATAAAATATAGATGAAAAATTATAACACATGTCTGAAAAAAATTAGGTTTGGCTGAAGATAATTGTCCCTACATAGGTGGATTGTTGTACCTCTTGGATCTCCATGTAGTTCTCCAGGGCCAGAGGAGGAGGTGTTGGCCAGGATGTAGCCATTAGGGGAGCTGGTGGAAGTGGTCACTACACGGACCATGGTGACAGCTGGCGCCTGCTGCACCACATGGATGGCCTGACCAGAGGCCTGAGAGGAGCTGATGATGGAGGGCATATAAGCCACAGGTTTGGGTATCGCAGCTGAGGACTGAGGCGGTACAGCCATGATTACGGGCTGAGCGCTCACTGGAGAGCCTGAAAGACAAAGAAATAGACAAGTTAAGTCTCAGGAAATAAGTTTAAGAAACAAGAAGTGACAAACAATTAGCAGCTTTTCAAGACTGTACAGATATAAGGAAAGTATGCTGGGAGATTAATAAAACTGAAACTGAAGAAACCTGCGGCTGTTAAGCACATCTTGCCAGGAAGGGGCCTCAGGCAGGCACTACCAGTTCTTGGTAGCGCAAATATAAATTTAAGTAGCCCAAATAGAAAATACATTATTTATTAAATAAAAACAAAAACATACATTTACTAAATAATAAAGATATAATGACATTTGTTATAAGTAGGGCCAGACAGAATCTGCAGACATTTTTTGGCTATTTCTGCGCAAAATTCTATGCAGAATGATTTTGGGAGTATCATAACTAAAACCTTAATATATATGAAATAAAAAGTAATATTATTTAAACTTTTATTTAATGTTTACAATGTGAATCCAATTAGATCAACTTTATTTGGTAAACAAAGCAAGCCTCTCACATAAAATATCTACTAAAAGACAGAAAGTAGTACTTTACAAACTAAATTGTAAATAAACCATATGAATATTTTCATAATAGTCAATATTATTACTGAAATTAATTTAAAAACTGAATAAATATACATTTACACCAGTATATAAACAGAATCAATTATGGGCTAAAAATCTGCGGAATTCTGCAGAATTTTGCGCACAGATTCCATGTGGGCCTAGTCTATATATTTATTTTTACATAACCAAAATATATTAAATCAATTTTACCGAGCCTTTACAGAATTTGTTCAAAACTTTAAATAACTAAATTTTTACTTTTTTTTTAAAGCTCAACTCAATACATTTTTTTTTAAATACACAGTAGCATTTGAGATTTTGTCAGAAACTCTAGTTAATCAGTTATTATATATGATCAGATATATTTATATAGTGTTTAGCTACAAGTTATAAAAACAAATGACAAAATAGTTCAATACATTCAACAATTAACGTGAATGAATGATTTGTCAATTTTCTGATTTTTGGCTTTTTCAAGCTTTTTGTTAATAGGACTGGACAGTGTACTACACCACTACACTATCCACAATGACCAAAACTATTATAATTTCTTTATCGTCGTAACACAATTTTTAAAATTTATTTTAAAAATGTAAAAAAAAAGAAAACGATCAATCAACTCACATTTAAAAAACTATTTATGTAAAGCTGAATATACAAATATGTTCAACTAATTAATCCAGAAACATTTTACTAGCATAGGGTTGTATGTGGGCAGTTCAAAATAGGAAAACAGCTATATTTATGAAGTTTTATGTCTGATGTATGAGAAAATATAGGAGGTCATTAATTTTATGAATTCTTTCACTTTTTCAATTTTGAATAGCAAAAAGCGTGAGAGCAATTTATTTATGGTTGGATACTTATCTTAATATAGTGCTATTTATTTAGTCTGAATTTATGAATACTGTTTTTATTTTTCCATGACTCATCAGATATTTTCAGTAATTAGGGGCATCACACCAAAAGACAGCTAAATTTATAGTGGTTCCAAATAAGTTGAATGTCAGGTCCAGTTTATAGGTTTCAGTCACATGACTTTGAATGTGGTCCTTAACTAATTAAGGTTTTCCATAGAATTGCCTGATTTTAAATTAGCATACAGTGTCAAATCAGAAAACATGGTTTTAGTGACAAAATGTATCAAGTTCCTATATTCTCAGAAATATACGGATGGAAAAAAAACGACTTAAAATGGCCATTTGCAAAATTAGGCCTGATTTTATGTTTTTTTATTTATTTATAAGAGTTGTAATTTATTGAACTATGATTGAGACAGGCACACCACAGCACAGTTTTGAGAATTGGCTTAAAATGATAAAATATGTAATAACAAGACAGCAGTTTTTAGAAGAAGAGGTCAATGTATGACAAAGAAACATTTAACAATTTACTGCCCTTTCAATGATGGCAATACTTATGTGTGACAGTGAAAATGCAACATTAAGTCCATATCAAACCTGCTTATGAATGTGAATTTTAGAATTGTCTTTATTTAGAGAGCTCATATCCAAACCCTGTTACACACTGCTGTTCAGCCAGTGCTAGTGTGCTATGAAAGGAAGCACACTCACCTGGTGCACTCTGGGAATATCGGTACTCAGGCACAGAGGCAAGCTTAGAACCAAAGTCGTGCTCATGAGACACTGGGGACCCTTCCCGGGATAGACACTCAGGGGTCTGAAGGCCACTCGAGTGTGGAGAGAGGAGGCCGGAGTGAGTGGGAGATGCTGGAGCGCTCCTGAAAACCAAAATAAAGATCAAAGTCACACACGCTGACTGACCCTGTCTTCAGAAACCCACAGACACACTGAATGCAGAACACGCATGTATTCTGATGATACTCTTCAAGCAGGGTCCAAAAGTAACTTGAGTGCCTTTAGTTGTAATAAGTGGTATACCATGGTTTGGAAAAGTCAAGGTTTTCATACCGCCAACATTTTCTGCTATACCGTTCCTAAGGTATGTGTAAGATTTTTTATTTACATTTTTTAAGGTGTAAATTGTAAAGGCATCTTTGTTTTTAAAACAAATGAAGATTGCAGAAGTCAATGATTCATTTGAATTATTTAGACTGACATGTTTACTGCTCCAAAATATTTAAAATGTTTCTCAAAATAAAATATAATGTGTTCATGGGGGAAAATGTTATGCTTTTTACCCAGACATTTTAAAAAGAATATATTTAAGAGCAGTAAACACAATACCGTCATACTGTGAAATCGTGATATTTTTATTCAGGGTTATCATACCGTCAGAATCTTATACCGGCCCATGCCTAGTTTATTGTGTAGGTACAATATCAGGAAAACACAATGGGTTTGACAAAGAGTGTAAACAATGTGATGCTTTTAAAGCATGGCTCTGTTTTTTTTGAACTGCCCGAGTTTAGGGCAGCATTAGCAAATAATGGTATGGCTTGTGGAACTAAATATACATATCTTCCCATTGGTTTAGTCTGATGTTGTTAGAAACACCAACACACCAGATCACAAGTTTAAATTGTAAATTTAAATTGCACTGGCATATTTTTGGCAATAGCCAATAATACATTGTATGTATCAAAATGATAGATTTTTCTTTTATGCAACAAAAATTATTATAAAAGCAAAATAAAAATCATGTTGCATGAAGATATTTTGAAAGTTGTCTACCATAAATATATAAAAACGTAATATATAAATAAATAAATAAATAAATAAAATGTATATTAGGTTTTGATATATTTATGGCAGGAATTAGGAAACTTACTAAATATCTATTTACACACACTTTTCCCCCAAACTGGAATATTTAATATTGACCTATTTTCGGCAAACAATCAAATTTTTTTTGGTAAAAGTTTGTTGAATTTCTAAAATTAAAAAATAACATTTAACTAAAAAAAAACATATACCTAACGATGGCAAATCCAGACAACCGATAATAACTTTGGTTTATCAAATGGTTAATTTTGGACCCACGTCTACTGCAAGATTAAAGACGGGTTTAAAAGCAGAGAGCGCAATGATGGGTCTGACTGATGCTGCTTCACCAAATGAAACGGATCAAATACAAAGAGGTGACAGACTTACTTTGTTCTGTCCAGTGAAGAAACAGACAGAAGGGGAAGAAAGAGGGAAAGAGAAGAGGCTAAGCAGGCTTCTATAACATTAGACATTAGGTGCCGGGTTAAAGTAAAGGGGTTTGAATCTCACCTAGAGGACAGCGGGCCGAAGGGGGTGCGGAAGCAGGACACTCCTCTCTGACGGCGCTTTCTAAAGGCCTGCTCCACCAACTTGGCCTCTGATGACGGGTCCACACGCCAGAATGAACCTTTGCCAGGCTCTTCTTGCGAGCGCGGCACTTTTATAAAGTATCGGTTCAGAGACAGGTTGTGTCTGATTGAGTTCTGGAGAGAAAAGAGAATGCAAATTTGCACTAAATAACAGCAGAACAAACAACAAATAACCACAAACATCCTGAGACTAGGCATATGACGGTATCTCATTGTCTTGTAGTGAAGATTGCTGAAGATATTTGGTATCTTCACAATATTGACATAACCTGCACACACTGCAACTGCACAAAAAATGTACACATATTTAGTACACATTTACATCAATAAATGTACACATATTTATAAAAATGCACACATATGTAAATAAATGTTATTTAAAATCAGAATCAGAAAGAGCTTTATTGCCAGGTATGTTCACACATACAAGGAATTTGTTTTCGTGACAGAGCTTCTACAGTGCAACAGAATTACAGAGACAGGACAAAAAACAGATAATAAATATATTTTAAAAATAGAAGTAAGTGTTAAATGCAAATATACAAATGGACAAGTGTATATACAGGCATATTACTATATACAATGTTATATGTGCAGCTGTTATGTGCAAATTGGCATGTAAAGTGTGTTGTTAAATAAGTGGATGTGTGTAAAAAGTGTATTTGTTATTTGCAAAAAAGAGATTAATGTACATTTTACATAAATAAAAACACTAGAATTTTATTTTATATATATTTTCAAACAAATAATTATAATAAATAACTACTAACATGGTTAAAATATTGTACAATAAATACATTAGGTAAAACTTTACAATAAGGTTCCAGAGGTAAATGGTAGCTAATACATTACATTAATGGTAAGAATTAGCTGCATTTGTTACAGAAGTTAAGCTAATGTCAGTAAACAAAATAAATAAACAAATAAATAAATAATTAAATAAACAACATTTATTAGTTATGCGTTCCATCATTTGACACATTTCAATTATTTTTATTTCAACGAGTTAAGGATTGTGATCAATAAATTCTTTACATGTGGTTCTTCAGTCGTTTATGGTTGCACTAATGTTAACAAAGCCTAACTGTAAAGTGTTAATAAACAATAGCCTACAAAGAGCCAAAACATTTAATTCAATATCTAAGGGATGTTTAATGTGAAAATCTTTGATAGAAAAATATCAAATTCATTATCACAGTTTGTATTAATATCGACACACATCTGGCACTAACATGCAATGAGATGTTATAATATACAGCAGGGATCACCAATCTTGATCCTGGAGGTCCGGTGTCCCTGCAGGGTTTAGCTCCAACTTGTCTCAAAACACCTGCCTGGATGTTTTAAGTATACCTAGTGAGAGCTTGATTAGCTTGTTCAGGTGTGTTTGATTAGGATTGGAGCTAAAATCTGCAGGACACCGGACCTCCAGGAACAAGTTTGGTGATCCCTGATATACAATATTATAAAATGTTTTTTCTTTTTTTAAAATACCAAATTTTCAATATCATTACTTCAGTCTTCATCGTTAAGTGATCTTGAAAAAACACAAATTAGCAGACAAACCAATAAACAACTGTTTTGTATATCAACTGACCTGCCAGCCCTTGTCGGCCGTCCTGTAGTAAGGATAATGCTTGGTGATGTGAGCGTAAATGCCACTTAGTGTTAGCTGTCTGTCCTGTGCAGACGAGATGGCCTGGACTATCAGCTGAGCGTACGAATATGGAGGTTTGGACTCATCCTGAAGAAAAAGCAGACGGTGACTCTTGGGATCAAATATAGTGATTCTGAGAGTGAAATGCACTGAGAAGCAGAAAACTCTTACTTTAGGACTATCTCCTCCCGTGGATTCAGTGCGCTGTTCTGACACAGCTTTGGCTGCATACTCCGCTGCCAGCTGAAGATCTGAGGTGATGTTGCGGCCATAGCGGTAGCCCGAGGAACCTGCTCCTCGAGGACTCGCTGGGCAGGAATTGGGAACACTGAGAAGAGATGGGCAGATTATTAATATTATATTCATGTTTTTTTTTGTCATTTATTAGGACAAGAGAGTAGTTAAAAATCTCTAGTGTTTGGAAAATGACTCTTCCTCATTTTTATTTGAAAATCTACATACAATGGTCAATATACACTGCATGCACAGATTTTTGTAACCATGTGTGCAATGTATGTACAGCCTGCTTTGTGCCACTGAGAATTGTTAACTAACATTTGTTGGAGGGGATTAAAATATATTAACAATTACATTTTAAACAAGCATTAGAAGATTTTTGTTGCCAATATGTTTGGATTAAAAAAAGAAAATACACTGGAGGAAGATTAATTGGCGTATACATCTGACAGCGGTGATAGACACTATTAGTATAAGCATAAAGCAATAAAACATGCTATGAACTGAACTTAAGTCATTACTAGGGCCACACGGAATCTGCGCAAACAGAATTCCGCAGATTTTTAGCCCATCATTGATTCTCTTTATTTACTTGGGTAAATGTGTGGAAATTTATATTTATTCAGTTTGATTAATTTCAGTAATAATATTGACTAATATGAAAATATTAATATGATTTATTTACAATACAGTTTGTAAAGTACTATTTTCTGTCTTTTAGTAGAGATTTTATATAAGAGACTTGCTCTGTTTGCTAAATAAAGTTGATCTAATTGGATTTGCAGTGTAAACATTAATTAAAAATACTCTTTATTTCATATAAAATTACTCTTTATTTCAAATATTATGTATATAATCATTCCGCATAAATCTGCAGACTTTTAACAGACTACTCTGCAGAAATAGCAAAGGATGTCCGCAGATTCCGTCTGGCCCTAGTCATTACTCCAGTTTTCAGTGTTACAGGACTGTTTGGAAACGTTTTTATTTCACTTTTTTTGTATTTGCTAAAGAATCATTTCTTATTTTAAGTGCTGGAAAAAATGTGCTGCTAAAGATTTTGGTGAAAATCATGATAGAGTTTAGAGATTTTTTTAATAAATAGAAAGTTTGAGATACTTCTTGATTTAAAAAAAGAAATCTTTGTAACATTATCAGTTACTCGCTTTAGATCAAATTTATGAAAAGTAATGAAAATTTAAAAAATGATGAAGGGATGTGAAGTGGAGTCACTAATACTAAATTCTCGCTTGACATTGCAAGTCACTTGCAAACTATTGCAAATGAAAAAATAAATAACTAAGAATAAAATAGAAATAAAAGCGCATCAGCAACTAAACATACAAGGGTGACCAATAATTCCATACTTCCATAAAAAGATCTGAAACTGAAATCTACACACTCATACTGAACCATTCAATAGGAGGCTTTCACGTAGATGTACATTCAAAAAACAAATGATTAACCAAAGTTATTTGGAAAATAAAGAGCCTTAAGGGTGTGAAACAATGTTCTCAGCACTAATACCATTGCACTCAACAAGACAACTATTTATCTCATTAAGCAACTAAGTAACACAGGGAGAAAAATAGAGGTTCCAGACACAGCCAGGAATTATTCAGCATTTACATTAATTGAGACCCATTACACTATTACTTCATCAGCCCATTTCAGCCAGACCATAATTTCTACCTCTGTCCAACAGCCAGAGGGCAATTTTCACTGTGGGTGACATCAAGCAGATCTGTGCTGCCCACAGAAAATGAAGACACTGAATAAAACACATTTTCTTTGCATTTGTTTGACTAATATTACATTTCTTTTTTATGAGGAGCCAATTTTGTTTTAAATGCTGCTAAAGACACCCCAGAAAATGGGTTATGTATAACTCCATCAATGTTCAAAGTAAAAAATATCATGTGTTATGATCTTAGTTTTAAAACAACAAAATCAAAAATGTACTGAACCATGACACCACTGTGTCGCATCAAACCGAACCATTATTGTCTCAAACCATTACACCCCAACTGACTAAGGCCGTACTCACACTATGCTATCCGAACCGTGCTCAGGCCCGTTTCCCGGATAATTTTAGAAGTGCGAGTGCACTGAATCGGAAGCACAGTACAGTTAGCCGGCCCGGCCCGGTTTGGAAGAGGTGTGCCTGAGCCTGGTTTACTTGGGCTTTGGCGCGGTACGCTTGTAGTGAGAGTGCAGAGTGCGCCTGAGCCAGAAACTGAAGAGGAGACGTGACTTTTGGGACTGTTTCATATGGATTTATTAATCATTCTTACTGTTTAATGAACGCAAACTGTCATAGATTATTAAAGACGCAAACCCCTCTCTGCACAACAGCTGCGCCTTTAGTAAACCTTCTAATTCCTGCAGCACAAGGACTTTATGATTGTTTATGAGCGTCAGCAGTGGCTGATCTGTTCACGTGACTGTGTGTCACTGCATATCAAACGACTAAAACGATATAATGATATAATGAAATCTCCACTGTGCTGAGCGAGAGCGCTTCTCTTACACTGAATAGCGCATCATCGATGATGTAAGTGTGCTCAAGCCCGAATGCAATGTCATTGCGGGCCATCGTGGAAGACGGAAGGGGGGACAAGCGTGCTTTGGCCTGGTTAAAGGGAACTGTACATAGTGTAAGTACGTCCTAATATACTTTCAATATATTATTACTCTCTGAATGCATTTAACAATAAAACACTGTATACATATAGTAATACACAACCAACCCTGTCCGGCCAAGTCCTGTTTACACCCCGTATACGTGTTTTTTTGAGCCTCTATGCCTACTAGCCTAACATGTGATCCTTATGGGACGTGTTGTGAGAAAGAGCACCAAAACAAAGTTTTCATACTTAGCAGTGTTGTGCCAAAACACGATTACAGTCCAAATCATAGTTGGCATTCAAATCCTTTTCATTCACTTGCTTGTAAGCAACATGGATTCATCAACACATATTTATCCCGCAATAGTAATGTAGAGTAAACCCTTTTCAATCCGTTGGCTCCCATTCTAAATGTATTAGGTCTGTTAAAGAAAACATGACTGCTGTTTGTTTTTACAAACTAAAGAGCAAGCTGAAATCAATGTTAGTGGTAAATGACAGCAGACTAAAAAAATACACAACATCCTAACGCGTGTGACTTGTTACACACCTGACATAAATAAAAAAAAAACAATATGCCAGTAGGTGGCCCTGTGCCCTCTAAATCAACCCGCTCAGATAAACAAACAACATCATTACACAGCCATTAGCCACAGGGTTTCCGAAATGTAATGATAATAACTCTATTATTTAGGCTGAAACTGACATGAAGACATCCTGAGAAATGCTATTTTAGGCTGTCGTTTATTGTCAACAGCTCAGCAAGTCTCCCATAACACACACAGACACACCCCTCCATTCCTTCACTGGTGGTGTTATTTTTTCTGCTGGCTCTCTGACAGCAGGGCACAACAGAGTGCTCTGATAAGGCTGTTGTACTGCAGGCTCCATTGTGTTGTGCGGGACAGAAACAAACAGGCCTCTCGGAGTGGTGAGGGGAAGGCAAATGTGTGCATGAGGGCACAGCGGGCGGGTGCTTTGGGTTGAAGTCCAGTCCTGAGGCAGCATTTTCACAACAGCTGGACCGTATTACAAAAACACCTTGAGGACAAGCAAAATGACAACTAACACCTCTGCAGCCTTTGCACTGAAACTTTTGTGATAAAAACGCACAGTTAATATATAACAAAAGAGAATTATTGAAGATACTAGTCAGATAAAACCTGATGAAACAAGTACATAATCCCTACTGTAACTTAAGTGAAAGCATTGTAAAAGATACTAGCTTGATCAACACCAAATCAAAGGGCCGCGCTAAAACGTGCTGATGTTCATTCATTCATTCATTCATTTTCTTTTCAGCTTAGTCCCTTTATTAAAATGGGGTTGCCACAGCGGAATGAACCGCCAACTTATCTAGCGTATGTTTTACACAGCGGATGCCCTTCCAGCCGCAACCCATTATTGGGAAACACCCATACATTCTCATTCACTCACATACATTAGAGCCAATTTAGCTTATCTAGTTCACTTGTACCATGTCTTTTTGACTTTTTGGGGAAACCGGAGCACCTGGAGGAAACTCATGCGACCACAGGGAGAACATGCAAACTCCACAGAGAAATGCTAACTGACCCAGCCGAGGCTTGAACCAGCGACCTTTTTGCTGTGAAGCGACAGCACTACCCACTGCGCCACCCAACGTGCTGACATGGTTTAGTAAATTGGAGCGGAGTCATAATAATTGCACAGCGTTCATTCATGAATCTGTATGAACAACACATGGCATTTGTATTCACTCGAGCATGTGCAATTAGGTCAAAACAGAATTTATGCAGTTAAGGTGTTTACATGCCTGTTTACTGAGTTTCAAGTTGGCATACACCACAAAGTGAAATGTAATTATTTACATTATGAGTTTAGTAGAATACATTATGTGGAAGACATTGTGTTTACACGAGGTAAAGTTTAAATCGCAATAATTCCAAAAATTACATTATAATTGAATGAACCAAACACAAAGTTATTGTTTATGGCACATAATTGAAGAAAATTATCCTTAAAATCCAATTACTGAATTATTCTAACAATAACATCTTACTAATTAAAAAAAAATGAGTATTAAGATTTATCTTAAAGGGGTGTTCCACTATGATATCATATGTTAAACTTTAGTTGATGTGTAATGTAGCTGTGTGAACATAACATCTCTGAAAGTAAGACACTCTAAGTTCAATGCAAAGGGAGACATTGGCTCTTACAGATCTAGCTTAGCAAAGCCTACAGCGAATGAAGTTTGAGAACTACAAAAAAAATACATCCTGGTCAATGATGTCATAAAACCTTCAGGTTACAAGTATACACCCCGCGCAGCGAAGGGGTGAGGCCAGATGTGCTGTAATGTTATAGCAGGATGCTTCCTGGTAACATGGATCTGATCAGTGAATCTCTACATATTATGTTAGCTGACCAATCAGAGCCTCTTGAGGGCGGGCCTTTCAGAGAGACTAATAAATATGACAGTTGTTTTCATGTTAGCTGAGTAGCTGTATATAATCAAAGTAAAATATATTTAAAAAATAACATGATTTTATACAAATGAAGCATGAGCACACCAGCGACTTTACACTCCAAAAACACAATCAAGCTTTAAAAACACACTCTGGGCCACCCCTTTAAAGGCATAGTTCATCCAAAAATAAAAATTATGTCATCATTTACTTATTATCCACTTGTTCTAAACATATTTGATTTTCTGTTTAACAAAAAGAAAGATATCCTAGCAAATGCTGGAAAAAACAGCTACAGACATCCATAGTGGTTTTTGATCCTACTATGGATGTTTTTCATCATTCTTCAAAATATCTTGTTTTGTGTTCAACAGAAGAAAGAAATTCATACAAATTTAAAACCACTTAAAGGGCACCTATTTACCCCTTATTCAAGATTTAATACAAGCCTTCTCTGTCTCCAGAATATGTCTATAAAGTTTCAGCTAAAAATACCTATCAGATTATTTATTATTATACCTTTTTAAATCTGGGAAATTTGAGATTAGGACATTGTAGCTGTTTTTGTTGCCTGTGCCTTTAATGGAAAAGAGCAGGTTTTCCCCGCCCACCGTTTCCACGTGTGTGTCAGAGCTGTAGCCTTAACGTAGACAAAGAGCACAGTGACAGACAAGAATGAAGCGGATTTTCCAACTGTCATTTGATATATTTGTTGTGGAGTATTTTCAAGCCTTTCTGCAACGTCGAGTCACACATCATGACGTTATAAAGTGCGCGCAACCTGATTTAAGTTTACAAATCTGATTGAAGAGTCTTCTTTTATAATTGTACCGACATGCATCTTGTTAAATTACGTAGTAATTTTACTGTCGTTATTACAAACATGCACTGTTTTAGAAATGTTTTAAACTTGTAAAACTCATTCTTGAGGTGCAGATGATCAAAGAGAGCTGAACAGATCTTTTAATCCCACTTGCTTTGCGACACTGTCTTGTGGATATGATTATAGTGTTACTACGAAGACATGTTAATACGTGTCTGTCAATCAACTCGGTGGGCGGGAAAACCGCACTCCTACGTCAAATTGGGAGGGATTTTGGGAGGGATTCCTATTTTAATGCCAGGAAGTAAAAAAGAAAAAAGAAAAAAAAAGAATTGTATTGTTTATATCACTCCAGTATGACTGTGGATGCACTATACCTACACAGTTTTGTCCAAGCAGCTTCCAAAACTCGATTTTCATGATAGGTGGCCTTTAACTGTGAGTAAAACCAACAATTCATTACACAAAACCTTTTTGTTTTGTTTGTTTATTACTAAACGTTACTGTTTGCAGTATATTATAAAAATATTATGTGCTTATACACATGTACATACATGTGGTTCATGTGGTTTTAAATCCTAATTTCATTTTACATTTGTAGTTATATGACAATATTTACAATATTTATATGCCAATAAAAGCATTATTGTTTTATTCGTTATTCTTTTATATTTGTATACTTCTTTTCAAGTAATCAACATGTTTATTCTCACTTCAATTGAACATTAATTGGTTATATTTGCTTCTTTTTTTTTATCATGTTTTTAAAAGAAGTGCTTGTGATGTAGTCTGTTGGCATTTCACTGTTCAGCCTCTATCAACAAACCAGTGAATTTGTGCAAAAATATCACACAAACGTCATAAAGCTGTATTTTACTGTTACTAATACAAATTTTAACTAGTTTACTAGATTTGATGCGATGATCTCACTGCAGCATGTTTTCGGTCAGCAAACACAATGCAGTTTCATTAAAAGCAATAACAAGCTGACACTTTGAGTGGTACTCTAGTTCATAATATACAGTAGTATAAACAGTAAGGGTGGTGAACCACAGCAAATCCACATGATTCCAAAGGGTCATGTGCTGCAATGATTTACAGAGGACAACTATTTGACCAATTGATCATTAACCCACTTAAATGAACCTGAAATCTCTTCGAAATAATAATAACAAAAAGAAATTAGTTAGAAACTATTAGTAACACTTCACAGAGAGGTTACATTGGTTTATTTAATGCTGTGTTAGCACAGTTCAAGGTTTGAGGGCATTGAAATAATTTTCCAAAAGCAATGAATGTTTTTATAGAGCATTAAATTAATCAGAACTGATAGCATTATTATAAATGAATGTGTTTTGAAATGTGAAACTCAGGGACCTTCGAAGTTTTATAATAATCAAAAATGCTTAATAATTTATTATTAAACTATAACCAGTGTTTCTACTATTTCAGAGGGATCATCTGAGATCATAACTGGTATAACGACTGCTAAAAATAAATCACCTTTAGTGTCACAGGGAACAAAAATGATGATGTAAACATAACAAAAAGGAAAACATCTAAAATTGTAATAGAAATTAAGTCTATTTTAGAAGACAAACATTTTGAGTAAATATATTTACTACTTTTTCCCTATTTCAGAGACTTAAATGCATTTAAATTAACAAGTTAAAAATCTATACTTAAACCGTTAACTTAAAATAATTAATAAATGCTGTAACAAAAGATTAATTCTTTATTTATGATGCATTAAACTCACTACCGAACTGAAGCTTCCAGTAAAGTGTTATTGACTGCTCCAAAGCGCAGCAGGAAAACAGACAGTGAGGTCAAACATGTGCAAAGGAGAGGCTGGTATTGCTGGTTGTACTGTACATGGCAGTTGTTCAAGCAGCTCCATGTGTGTGGAATTCAAAGCTTTACACACATCTGCTGTTTGTGCAGGAGGCCGACAATCTGGGAAACGTCCATAATCTATCACTCCACACGGCCTGAATCCTACAAGAGCAAAATACCTCTGGAAAACCAGCTCTAACGTTTGCAAAACTGAATAGTAGGAAACATTCCCCCAGTAAAGGAAGAAATCAGGAAGGACAGAAGCATATGTGTGTGTGTGTTTTTGTGTTGGGTGTAGGAGCAGTCCAAGGAGTAGGATGAAGGGGGGTGTTTGGAGGCCTCGGAAAAAAAAGGAAACTATCTGTGGCTCAAAACACCAAACCACAACACTTTGCGACCGACCAATCAGAGCGCTCCAAGCTCAGCACATGCCATATATGGTGTGTGCACACAGCATGCGCGCTTTGAGAGCCACACGTGGTGCAGAAGAGCGAAGAGGCCGCAAGGGGCAGACTTTTCCCAACACTACTACATACACAATCAATCATGACAGCTTCAAAACCAAGCATTTGCTTTCACATGCAAATCCTGATGCTTCAGTGTAAAATGCAGGAATGTAGTTTGGAAGTGTATTGTAGCTATAGACTCTTCTAAGACATTGAACGATGGTAGAAAACTGTAGTATTGTGAGATTCTTTATTTTCTCCACATGCATCATAGTCATAATTTACTGAAAACAAAAAAGGTATTGCTTAATTTTAAGTTTATAATTCAGATTCCATGTGTTTCAGTGTAAAATGTATTCAAATCACAGATTGACGACAATCTTCTGAGACCTTGAATAATGGTAGAAAACTAAAGTATTCAGAGATTCATCTCTGTATTTTCTCTTTTCTCAACAGACTTTGTGTAAATGCATCATAAAAAAAGAAAAGTGATATAGAGATATTCTGCTACATGGAAAAATTCATCCTTGAGCCTGTAGAAGGGCTTTTATGGCAATTGAGACATTTATATGACATTGAAATGATTTCTATAAAGTGAAACAAAACATACTTAAAAGTTAACTGCTTAATTTAAAGGCTAAACATTAGTTGGTATATTTCAGTCTGTTTCAGTATAAATACAGGAATATTCTTTGAAAAAAAAAAGCATTCAAATGTAACTTAATAAGGAATAACACTAAAGGATTATGGATAACTGATTGTTTTATTAATGACAGGCTACAAATAATTCTTCAATAACTTACTTAAAACTAGCCTATCATCAATAGGACAATAAATTATTTCATTTTAGTGGCAACACAATTTACCTTCAGCAAGATCTGGAAAAGAACTCCTTGTCAAGTGTTTTCTCTGTGTAGTGGATGAAGTCATACCTAATAGTTCCTGTCGGTGAAGGCAGGGGACTCATCATAGTTTTGAAATCGTTGTCGGGAATGGTGATTTTCAGAGGAGAGATTTGTGGGTAAAGAGGTCTCACAGGGGATACAGGAGCCTCCTCCTTCAGTGTCTCTTTATGGTAGAGCGATGTAAACTGAATCTTGATCACCGTACTGGGAAATCGAAATGTACACCTGCAAAAAAACAACAAAACACATTAAAGCACCATTAGAAATGACATCGAATTCATTTCACATCAATCTAAACATCAGCGCAATAGTGTAGGAAGTCATTTTTGTTCAAAATTTTGCAGTGTTTAACATTAAATTTTGTTCACTCTTACACTCACCAATGATTAATATATATTTTGTATGTTGTTGAACAATATTATAATCTAAAAATAACAGTTATAGACAATTAATAGATAGCATTTATACTGGTGTTGATAAAGCTATAGGCATGGGCCGGTAGAAGATTCTGACGGTATGATAACCTTGGATAAAAATATCACGGTTTCACGGTATGACGGTATTGTTTTAAGATATCTTCTTTTTAAATGTCTGGCTTAAAACAAAAAAAAAAAACGTTTTCCCCCTTTGAACACATTATATTTTATTTTGAGAAACATTTAAACTATTTTGGGGCAGTAAACATGTCAGGCTAAATAATTCAAGTGAATCATTGAACTCTGCGGTCTTCATTTGTTTCAAAAACACAGATGTCTTTACAATTTACACCTAAAAAACAAACCAAAAATGTAAATAAAAAATCTTACACATACATTAGGAACGGTATAGCAGAACATTTTGGCGGTATGAAAACATTGACTTTTCCAAACCGCGGTATACCTTGAAAACGGTTATCGTCCCATGCCTATAAAGCTACATTAACAGCAGTTTAAGGGTGTGTGTCCACCGAAGTGTTAATGCACCACAGAAATACCAGCCAAATTTTTTTTTTTTTTTTTGAAGTTGATGTTAACGGAAGCACCCCGTTTTTAAAACGACAGCAGAGTAGCCAGACACAGAGTGTGTGTTATATGCTCACCACTGAGTACTCAACATTTTTTTAAATGCTTTGACAGAAGCTGAGCATTTCTTCAGTAGCCAGTTGAAAATCTTTTTGAACTGCTTGGCACTTCAAAAGATGCGAGAACAATGCTCACACAAGTCTGTCAAGCGCGCAATTACGTTAAAAAACAATAGAAAAGTAGTGCAATGGAAAAGGAAAATACATTCAGTGTGAACGGCCCCATACTGCAGACTTTAGTGTCACACGATTCTTCAGTAATCTAAAAATGTTATAATCAAGGCTAAAATAATGTTTGCGTTGCTTAATATTTTTGTGGAAAGTGTGATGCATATTTATATACTTCTGGTGAATATTATGCTCATTTTAAATAATCATCTTTTGAAAGAGAATAAATATCTTTATTTTCAATCTGAAAAAATGCGACCTTGCTGAAAAGTACTACCTACCACAATTTCTTTAAAAATACTCACATAATATCCCACATTTGTTTTGATCATGAAATAATGAATATGATCTGTAACCTTAAATAATACAGAAATTTAAAGTATTCAGACTTTTCACAGTATTTTCTCCACAGACTTTGCTTAAAAAGCCACATCAAACAGAAAGAATACAGAATACAGATATAGAATACAGATCACACACACACACATAAGAGTTTGATTCTGAAGAAGGGTTTATATATATATATATATATATACCATTCTTCAGAATCAAACTCTTATATGTGTGTGTGTGTGTATGTATATATATATATGTGTATATATATATATACACATATAAGAGTTTGATTCTGAAGAAGGGTTTATGACTACTTAGAGTGCCAAATCCCCATTAACAATGATCAATGGAGAGCAAATACAAACAAGAGAAGTTAATCTGTAAAAAAACAAGAAAAGAATTACGTAACTGTAATCTGTTTGGGACCAATAAAACGTAAACCTTCGAGTAAAAATGAAACCTCCCCTCCACTCCTCTTTTGTGTTTTCGAATTGTCGGCAGTGCAGCCAAAGAGAATGATGAACTGCTGCACCGCCTCCACTGGATGTATTTACACAAGTGCTGCACCAGGAAGCCACATTTAATGCTACAGCATACACACTGCAGTTGTTTTGAATGGCTGGTTTGGCATGCACCCATTACGGGTTCAATGTGTCCGTGTTTTCACAGCAGTCTGCAGGAATAGTTGCTGCGACTTCCATGACAACAAGCTTCACAGGCCTATTCTGCATTGATAAGGCAGATGGCACACACCGAGACGCCGCAAAAACAATTCTGATAAGAACGAGGAAGTCAAATTGTGATTTTAATACAATTTGAGAAGCCTCAACATTACCGTTCAGCAGCACAAGCATCAGTCTTATCTAGTTAACTAGTTGATCCACTTTTTAAATGTTAGTGTTTACATTTTAGGCTTAAACTGTCAATGGCATAAGAAGTGATTTCATACTGATTAACACCACAGATCAGTGCTACAGAAACCGGTTGTGGTACACTTTATCCAAAAGATCTAATGTACTTGGATCACTGATGACTTAAGAGGTTCTCTAGAGGTGACACTTACAACTCAGTGCAAGCATACCTTGCATTTTTATAATTTTTTTTTAAGTGAGATTAAACCATTCAGCTTTTTTACTGTTTATCCTCAAGTTCACATTTTAAAATATAGATAAAATTTTATAAAAGAAATTACAAATAATTTGAAATAAAATAAAGAACACTGCAAGAGAGCAAGAAAGATGTTATGTACAATGTCATATTACTACTTAAAAGGTGTTGTTTAAGTACTTTTTTACTGTTTTTTACTGTTTAAGTAATTTTAGTAAAGGTTTTCATAACCTTTGTACTGTTTATTTTTACATGCATTAAAAGTTATATTAATACAATTATTTTAAAAAGGAGTTGAGATGATTTGAACTGAACTTGGAATAAAATAAAAAGTTTCTAACTGATATTTTGCGTTGAGACTGTAATAAAGACAATTGTATTGTGGCTGTACAAACATATCTCTTCTCAAATATTGTTAGTCAAGATTTTTTATTACAATAGTTATTTTTATTACCGTTTATGTGCATGTAAATCCAAATGAAAGTCAAATTGCAAATATGTTTAAATACCAATTTAGTTATTTGCAAAAAAAGAATAACTTAGTAGTTTAAATTAAAATAATTTGAAAGTACATCCAAAACAGTATTTAACTCAACTAGTTTGAATTTAAAGACACATTAAGAACTGTACAAATACAAGCAACGTCTTCATGACAACTGTGTATATTATTTTAAAATTTGTTTAATTTGTTTAATGTCTTAGAGATTCCTATTTAGTCATGAGAATTGTCTTGAGAAATGTAATAATCAAAACTAAGAAGAGTACATGGTGATTGTGTACAAACAATGCACACACTAAATGTTGTTGCTAGAGGTACTACTGAGGTTACTACTGATGATGCGGCCTGTTATATTACATCTGCCCACAAAATCAAGCGGAGGATCACGTCTCTGCTGTGCACAGTTCCTGTGGTCACAATGTGAAACTTTTTAACTTTTCATGTTTGTATTTTAACACATCCAGAATGCTAACCTCTACAAAACAGCCACCCAGGGGTTAGAAAAAAAGCACTATGACAACAATGACATTTATTTTTTACATATAAGTCTAGATCCATTGATAAATCCAGCAATACTTGAAATTCTGTTTTTGTTTACATACCCCATGTCATTTTTTTCCAGTGGAACTCATTCATAGTTTCAATGTATAGATATGGCACTTGTTTTGAAAAGGTTGTAGAACTAAACTAATCTTAAATAAATAAAGTTAATAACATGACAGAGAAGTCCTTTTGGGTGAATTTCGTCTTAAACTTGTAGCGTGACACAATTAACATTTTAACAATAATAAAAACATAACTTAACACAATGTTTTCATGCTGGAATACCATTTCAAAGCTAATCTGTACTCACTATACATTCATTGTAAACTGCAATGGTCTTGAAAGCAGTTTGTGACAGCTCTCGTGACTGCACTAGCATGCTTGCAGTTGAGTCGGATTATGTAGGCGCTGCATTAAGCACGTTATTTTAATCTCTTGTATGCTCTCTCTAAGTGAATAGGTACTCGCCATCTGCCCACACAAGCTAATTTAAGGTAAGAGATCTGATTTTAGCAACTTACTCCCTCGGCAGGGCAAGCGGAGGTGCGCCTCTCCTCTGGAAAACGCCGTCGACGAACACACCGTTCTTGCCGAGGCAGCGCAGGTAGAAATGCGGCTCCTCGAAGGCGATTTGCAGATGTCGCCTGGAAATGAAGCTCGAGTGGCCCATGTTGACATCCACGGAGCCGTGCGACGAATTCCGGCCCACGGTGACCGTCCGCTGGCGCATAACGAACTCGAAGTCCCTGCCTTCCAGGCGGGCGAGGGCCTTCGACGGAGGGGAGAGGGGCATGGATGATGTGATCCCGGGCGAAGTCGAGGAGGAGAGCGTGTACACTGGCGGGATACACACGGCCACCGGGCTACAAGGCGCAGATTTGAGGGCCAGCAGGGCTCTCGCTCCGGTATCATCCCCTAAATCAGCCATTTTGTTGAAAAACACAGAGGGGATTGCAAGCGCAACGGCTATGTGTTGGCAGGGTTCGCTGTGTTGCTGTTGGTGGTGGTAGTCAAAACATGGAGACGGCGCGCAGAAAACACGTCATGGATTAGTGGACCGGAGCGTCGCGTGTTTTAATCGCTTATAAACCATTTAGTCGTTTTGAAACAGGGAATGGGCAGTGATGGGATGTCCCTGATATTTCTTATACGTTTATTCTGCGGTGTTTCATTTTCGAGGCAATTGCCTGATGATTCTTAACTCTTTGCTCTCTGGCAAATTAAAGGTTAATATTGTTGCAGTTCCTGGAACCGGACGACACGTGCGTTACATGTGGCAATAAAAATTAGCTTGATTTGATGTCGTTTGCAAGCGCGGTTACTCGAATCGTAACTTTACACATGTCGTTTTTCGCGTGTGATACTTCTCGTCCGATATGAAAAACATTTTGGAAGGTCAAAATAATGTGACGTGGTTGGAGAGGTGACGTCATGACGCATCGACCATTCTGAGCTCTTTCTGTTTATAAACAGAGAAAGAACAAGGCAGAGCCAAAGCCCGGATGACGGAATCCCCGGATGCTGGACTTTAGCAAGGACACTGTTAAATAAATAAAGTTGAAACTACGTGCCGCAGTTTCACTTTTCCGACACAAGATGTCTGTCTTTACTAGTGCACCGGATAACCTCAAAAATAAAACCATTCTGGGTGTGTGTAATGCTTCACATTAAAAGGTTTAAGAGTTTACATCTCCCCATCCCAAGGGTCGCATAACTCTTATTTCATGTATTCAACTATTTAAAATCACATATATTAAAACCTAACTCTTTTGATGATTCAATTATTTATATGCATTATACAATATTTTTCGAAAAATCTAACTTTAAATACTTTTTACGGGATCCTGTACAATATATGTGCAAATCTGGTTTACTGGTTGTACATAAAGTCAGTAGCAAAGGCAAAATGTTTACTACACTAACTCAAAGGTAACATTATTTAGGATTCTAATAAAATTATTTATGATGCAAAAATGACTACACCCCAATGAGAAAATTTAAAATTGTAGTTCGAGCAAGCCATACAAAATATTGGATTTAGTAAATTTGTAGAATGCAATTGGTTTACAACACCTCATTTAAATTTAAAGGTGCTATTTTTTTGATTATTCTAAAGTTACCGCTCTCTTTATGATTATGAAAGTTTAATTCAATAATTCAAGCTATATGTTGCACATATTAACAAAAAATAAATACAAAAATTATTTTTCAAAGGGCGCGTGGTTACAGTGCATACAGTGAGGAAAATAAGCATTGAACACTTCCCCATTTTTCTCAGACAACATATTTCTAAAGGTGCTGTTGACTTGAAATTTTCCCCAGATGTTGGTAACAACCAAAGAAATCCATGTGAGCAAAGAAAAGAAATCTTAAGTTTACAAATTATGTGTAATAAAGTGAAATGATGCAGTGAAAAAGTACTGAACACATGAAGAAAGGGAGGTGAAAGGCAGTGAAAGTCCAGACAGCAGCTCAAATCTCTCAGAAGTTATTCAGCAACTCTGTCCCTTGTCAGTGTAAATTAATATTAGCTGCTTCAGTTCAACATCTACATTATCAGGATGATGACTGTGAAACCAGAGCGGACATTTCAGCATGATAATGATTTAAAACACAGCCAAGGAAACTCTCAAATGCTTTCATAGAAATAAGCTGTAGAATGGCCCAGCCAATCACTTTGAATTCAATAGAAAATACCAATTAAAGCTCAGTTTTGATAGAGGAGACCCACAGAACCATCAAGATTTTTACACTCTGTTGGAGTCTGTGAAAAAGACATCACACCTGAGCAATGCATGTGACTTCATTCTCCATATGAGAGTCGTCTTTAAGCTGCGATCACAAAAAAAGCCTTTTAAAAAGTATTAAATACATTTCAGTAATTTCATTGTTATTACACATCACTCATTTTAGGAATATTTTTTTTTATTTTTATTTTTTATTTTTATGTTTGTATTGTTTGGGTTTTTAACACAATCTGATACAACTCCATGTCAACCGCTCCTTTAGAAATTTTATTCCTAGGAAAAAACATGATGTGTTTAATACTTATTTTCCCCACTGTATGTAAGTATCATGCATTCCACAGAGCCATGTAATAAACTGATGTAATGTTCTTAAAATCTTACTACCAGCATGACTTTGAGTATTCGTCCTGCTTGTCTTCTGGAGTATTTTACAGAAACCTGCCATTTTAATGAGATTTATTTTAATTATGAATCAAATCAGTTGATGGTTTTCCTTGCCATTACAGAGAAAGATGTAATGAAAAAA
Source organism: Danio albolineatus (assembly GCA_903798035.1). Classification (NCBI taxonomy): domain Eukaryota; kingdom Metazoa; phylum Chordata; class Actinopteri; order Cypriniformes; family Danionidae; genus Danio; species Danio albolineatus. The sequence goes on from CAIGQQ010006950.1 coordinate 1,707,827, forward strand.
TAATAATAAATTCTTGTCAAAAACAAGTTGAGTCAGCAGGAAATGGAACAGAATAAATCAGAAGGATTTCCCAAAAATGTAACCAAGTTCTTGCAACAAAGTTCTTGACCCTATTAAAAATTCAAACAAAGGTCTGAGGAAAAACATTTCGGTTTAACTAAAATTAATCGTGAGAATTCTTCAGAACAAATTGAAAAGAGGAAAAATGTAGGCTGGATTTACAGCTGGTTACATCACATTTAGTGCTGAGGTCAACTGAAAATATTTAATGGTGCAACAGCTAAAACATGCTATGTGTAGTGGATAACTCCACATATAATAACCATTAACTGTTTTAAAGCTGCTTTTGAACAGTAATTATTCTCAAAAGCTTTATACAAGTAAACCTCAACTCCATTTATTTATTTAAAAGTCAAATAAATGCTTTTAGTTGTATGGTGGTACAAAAGCAAGGGCTACTCCATTAGAAAAAGGATTTTATTTTTAAAGTTGAGTTTTACAGGGTATGGAAGCACAAGTACAGCTGTAAGTGGGGAGAAAACAAACAGCCTCATCCTGTTTAGGTTTCATTGCCAAATAAAATGTAGGACACTGGATTCTGTTTTAAAGGCTTTCTGTGTGCAGTGACTAACAAAGTGCCTATGTACACACAATTATTTCTCACGTTGGAACATTTTATGTGGTGCATTAATCTCTTATGTGGGGCTAACATGTTGTTTGTTTCATTAAAATCACTCAACGTTTGTAGTACAGTACAATTATAAACTGCATTCATGATGTAGCCTGTATTGATTTCTTTGATTCTAAAACAGGCAACATGGTGGCGCAGTATGTAGTGCTGTCGCCTCACAGCAAGAAGGTCGCTGGTTCGAGCCTCGGCTGGGTCAGTTGGTGTTTCTGTGTGGAGTTTGCAAGTTCTCCCCGTGTTCACGTGAGTTTCCTCCGGGTGCTCCGGTTTCCCCCACAGTCCAAAGACATACCGTACAGGTGAATTGGGTAGGCTTAATTGTCTGTAATGTATGAGTGTGAATGAGAATGTATGGATGTTTCCCCGAGATGGGTTGCAGCTGGAAGGGCATCCACAGTGTAAAACAAACGCTGGATAAGTTGGCAGTTCATTCCGCTGTGGCGACCCTGGATTAATAAAGGGACTAAGCCGAAAAGAAAATGAATGAATGAATGATTCTAAAACAGTGTGAAGTATAAACAGTATAAAGTGTATTATTGTGTGTGTAAAATGAGTTGCACAAAAAGGAGAACATATAACACACGTGAAACGTAAAAATGCAATTAAAATCATGTAAGTAATACATAATATTATTTTGCATATCTGTTTTTGACCAGAATTATTGTTTTTTATTGCAAGATCTTGGTATTAACTTGAGTGTGATGGGAACCTTCGGTTGAAAAGTAACATTCATTTCTAAAGGGATCTAAAGAAACAAAAAGAAAAAAAATGGTAAAGCATCTCACATGAGTCCATCTCACATACAGTATATCAGTAACACCAGTCAGTGTACCAACCTGTGTCTCTTTACATGTTTCCACATTGAAGTTCTGAAGAAGCTTCACGACAAAAAGCTTCATGATCATTACAGCATATCTCATTCCAATGCAATTCCGAGGGCCTAGTCCAAAAGGTATGAAAGCGTACTGGTGAAACTCTGACTCATTCTCTGGGCTGAACCTGTGGGAATATTCAGTGAAATTGAATGTTTGAAGACAGCTAACATTCTGTTGGGAAATCTGCTTTGTATAACCACTTCCCATAATAAAACTGAACAGGAATTAAAAGACTAGCTTGTGCTTTCTTTCAGAAAACAGTGTATAAGCATGTTTCTTTGCAGTTTTAAAGCTATTATAGTACTTGCAAATTCCAAACGAAGAAAGAAAAAAAACTGCTGTTGTGCTTAGCCAGCTTAAATTTGGCATGTGCTTCTGTAAACTGCATAAATCACCACTAGACTCTAATGTGAGAAAAGCTGAAGTGAGAAAAATTGTGGCTGTGAAAAATAATGAGTGTATGATAAATGACAAACATCACCTCTCCGGCCTGAACTCTCCAGGAGACTCCCAGATCTCTGGGTCATGACTTAAAACATATGTAGGAATCCCAACCAGAGTCCCTTCTGGTATGGTCAAGCCATTGATCACCACCGTTTTCTTAGCGGACCTTTCTAAACGTGGCGCCGTAGGAAGGAGACGCATTGATTCATTGATGGCCATTTCCAAGTAATCCATTCTCATCAATGCTTCATATGTGATGGGAGTCTGAAGAATACACAAAAGCATTCCCAATGAATATCATGGCTTTGATTAACTTATACTTCCTGTTCCTTAAAGGATTAGTTCACCCAAAAATGAAAATTCTGTTCTTAATTGCTCACCCTCATATTGTTCCAATCTCCTGAGACCTTCGTTCATCTTCAGAACATTCATTCATTTTCTTTTCGGCTCAGTCCCTTTATTAATCAGGGATCGCCACAGCGTAATGAACCGGCAACTTATCAAGCATATGTTTTATGCAGTGAATGCCCTTCCAGCGGCAACCCATCACTGGGAAACACCCATACACTGTCATTCACACACATACACTATGGACAATTTTCACGTACCCAATTCACCTATGGCGCATATCTTTGGACTTGTGGGGGAAACCGGAGCACCCCTAGTGCTCTCTCATCTTCTATGGGCACAAGGATCCCGAGATCTTAAGAAAATGAACCAAAAACATTGTCAAATTGTTCCACGTGATTTAAAAATGGCCTTGTTCACCAGTGTCTTTTCATACTTGTCAGTGTGCGCATTTACCCTCACTATACTATTACTTTTACTATAGTGACATACAGGGGCGCCGCTAGCAATTTTGGGCCCCATGAAAAAATATGAGGATGGGCCCCCTACTACCAAGCTAGCTATCCAAACTCTTTGTCTGCAATGTAGTTATACTGACCTATGCATTTTATTATTGATTTTGTCCACTACTTATCAGTATTTAGTAAGAGAATGGCCATGACTGTAGCTAGCAGATGATTTATTGTTCAAATGTAAATGTAGTACAGAAAAAGGAACAGTAAGCAAATATTCACTGAAGATTTTACATTTCTAAACACACAAAACACCAATGTGTAACTATTTAAATAACTGCACTGCAATAGTGTCACATACAATGTGCAATAAACTGGAACAGTGACAAAAATCAATAAGACACAAAATTATATTACAATGAGACCCATAAATAAGCCGAGACCCATAAATGATGCTTTGTGCATCATCTGGGTTATTAAAGTGCACTTATTATTGGTAGAGTTTTAAGTGTGAACGCACTACTTACACTATTTATACTACAAAATGGCATAGAATAGTGCATAAGAATGTGATTTGGGACAGAGCTGATGTTAACCTCGAGGACATCGCTGCTCTGACAGTGTACCTGATGATCACACTCAACAAAGCATCAACTCTCTTCCCGCTACTGACGGACTGAACCATACAGTGAAAGGAGATGGGATGCAATTTGACAGTGACAGACATGAGGGGCAGATATAAGCCGTATTTTTATTTTTTATTTCTAATAAATTGTTTTACTTGTAATTTAGAGATACATTCATAATTTATACTACATTATAGTACTGTTATTAATTATAAAGCAGATCTCTGTGGGCCCCTAGAGTGCATGGGCCCTTAGAATCGTCCTAACTTTCCCCCCCTTAGCGGCGCCTCTGGTGACATATAGTCACTACAGTCATCACACCAATCCAATTTCACCAAGTGTTACTGGATTAACATCTATGTTGATCCAAACATTCCAAACAGCCAATCAAAATTATGGGATGTTTTAGGTTTATGTTATCATTTTAAGACTATAGTTAGGTTTATGCACTTCTATATGACTGTTATCCAACTATTATTCCACTCTGATTAATAATTTACAGTTATGGTTGGGTTTAGGGGAAGGGAATAGGTATAAATTACATTTTTGAAAAAAATAAAATAAAATGTTCCAGGATCAACATGTTAATCTAGAATCGCATCATACTTGGCAAAATCATAACATGAACTATCATTAGCATAACATGCAAGCATCATATTGCCCATAAGAATGCACACCCTGACTTCTTACAGAAGACACTGACAAAATGTCAGTTTTCTTCTTTTTTTTTGGCACACAAAAGTGTTCTTGGAGCTTTATATGATTACAACTAAACCACTATAGTCACATGGAACATTTTGACAATATTTTTGGTCTGGCAATATGTTTAAAAGTGTCTTAAACTGATATGCACAAACTAGGGTCCACAGGCCAAAGTTGGCCCATGGTAACCTTAGATTTGGCCCACCATCCTATCTGAGGAGAGAGGGAGAATGAGGGGGATGGTTTAGAGATTGTTATTTCAAATTTATTGTAACCTTTTATTTATTGTTATATTGTTAACCTACAAAAACAGCTAACTAGAATTAAATGTTTTAATTGGTCTCACTTTATATTAAGTGGCCTTAACTACTATGTACTTACATGTAAATGTAATTACAATGTACTTACTGTGTTCATAATGTATTGCAGAACACTTCTGGTGCTCTTGAGGTGGGATATGGGTAAGGTTAGAGACAGGTTTGGTGGTGTAGGTAGGTTTAAGAGTGGGTTAAGGTGTAAGGGATAGACAACAGTGTAATTAACGATGTAATTAATTACAGATGTAGTTACATGCAGGTATTTAATCAAGCATAAGTACAATGTATAAACATGTATTTACATAATAATACAATGTGACTAATTATTAATTACAGTGTAAGTACATATTAGTTAAGGCCACTTAATATAAAGTGGGACCTTTTAATTTCAATGCTGTAATTTAGTTTAAAATGTACATACTGTCACCCGACAGAAAGAGGACAATGCAGAGACTTTGAACAAATCAAGGCAAAGACAGATTCTGCTTCACGAATGCGTTTAGCATTGAACTCCACTATGTTTTAAAAGTGATGGTTTATGTTTCTATTGCAATAAATTATCATTAAAAAAGTTATACTGCATTAGTTAATACGATTTTTAAGTGATTTTTTTCTATTTCTTTTTAAACATTATGAAATAAATTAGGAAATTACCCATGACAGCTTTAATGTAAAATAGTTTGGTATATTTATATTCAGCCCACGGCTCTCAATGATATTTGGTTTTTGGCCCATCATTTGAAAAAGTTTGGGTACCCCTGGTCTAAAACGTTTCTCTCTACAAGAGAGCGCTCAGATTTCATCTAAAATATCTTATCTTGTGTTCTGAAGATGAACAAAGGCTATCTGGAAGGAGATTGGAAGGAGATGAGGGTGAGTATTTAATAAATAAATAAAATTAAATTTTTATTAAAATTAAGTTTTTAGTTGAACAAACCCTTAAAGTGTAAAACTTCTCTAAACTAGACTTTATACCAAACGGAAGAGAGCAGAATGAAATTCTCACATCAAGAGGGAAGTTTTTGTCAATCTCCTCCACCAGCTTTTCCAGGCAGTCTGGATTAGTAGCAAGATTATAGAGGAGGAAAGTGAGAGTCGTGCTTGTAGTCTCATAACCACCCAGGATAAAAACGAGAGACTGCGAGAGAATCTCATGGTCTGTTAGTCCTATTAAATCCGCAAAATAGCATAGTCGAAAAAGAAGTCACATTCATAATGTTCATATGGATTCAAATTCAAACACTCTGTTATGTGTAAATGTCTCTCAGACCTTTTGCTGGTTGGTCACTTGTGTCACTGTCCTGAATTTGATCATCGGGTATTTGATTCTGGAGCATGAGTTTAAGAAAGTCCACCCGACCCTGATTTAAAAAAAGACACGCAAACACCATGTGTGTCGAATCTAAACAGCTGAAAAGTCAAAGGGTGACAAACCTACTTCTGATTCCTCGTTGTGATCATCCTTAATCTTTTTCAGGACACTGTAGAAGAAATCCATGGCTGATTTTGAAAAAAGTGTTACCCCCATTTTCTTCAAAGGGATTGCAACGGAAGGAAACAAAACTGAAACAAGAAAAGGAATGTAACTGTTATTTCTCTTTTGTCTTTATCTGCCAATATAACAGAACAAACAAAAACATACGTATTAGCAATAAGAGAGGGTTGAACATGTTGAACTGTATGAACTTCTTGACATTGATAACAAAAGGATCGTCAGGGTTGTTTATGGAGTCGATGTCAACGCTAAAAGATGAGCTGGTGACCACATCTAAAGTGTATGGTGCGACAACTCTGAAATAAAAATAGAAAATACAAATCATTTACATATGTGGCTTTCACTTATACAAAAAAAAAACACAATTGAATCAAATCATTATGTATCATCGTCATGTAAAGTTATGCAGTTTGTTTAAAGCCAAAGCCACATACTCTTTTATTTTAACAGGCTGCTCGTGGTCTCTCTTTTGCATGTTTTTAATAAAACGATCGGCATGTGTCAGAGCTATGGGAAATATCTGAAACATAGATATGTAATATAGGACATGTTAATAATCGTCATAAAATATAGTCTCCAATGTGTGCTAGAGTTCATATTAGAGGCCATCACTGTACCTCCTTCAGCCGCCCACTTGTGAAGTATGGAGAAAGTGTTCTGCGCATTCGCTTCCATCTTTCATCTTTAACCATAATTATGCCATCGGAAAAGGGGCCAGCCAGTCCTGTCGTCCTCTTCTGTACAAATGATAAAATGATTATCACTACCGGACCTTCAGCTGTCTCTGAATTGCCATAACAACACTTTCCTTGTACAGAGCTATGTTTGAGTTTTGGAGAGCTTACCCTTCTGTTAATGAAGTTAGAGTAACATTCTTTTACCAAAACCACTTTGATCACTTCCAGGTCAGTGACCATTAGTATCGGCAACCTTCCATCATAGATCC
>CAIGQQ010006950.1:1719719-1744293 GCA_903798035.1 Danio albolineatus
TTCCAGGTCAGTGACCATTAGTATCGGCAACCTTCCATCATAGATCCTGATTAGTGAAAGAAATAATAAGTACCGTGCCATTAAAATATTTATAAATATATCTATATATATATATATATATATATACAGTGGAAGTCAGAATTATTAGCCCCCCTTTGAATTTTATTTTCTTTTTGAAATATTTCCGCAATGATGTTTAACAGAGCAAGGAATTGTTCAAAGTAGGTCTGATAATATTTTTTTCTGCTGGAGAAAGTTTATTTGTTTTATTTTGGCTAGAATAAAAGCATTTTTTTATTTTTTAAAGAACATTTTAAGGTAAAATTATTAGCCCCTTTAAGCTATTTTTTTTTCAACAGTCTACAGAACAAACCATCGTAATACAATGACTTGCCTAATTACCCTAACCCGCCTAGTTAATCTAATTAACATAGTTAAGCCTTTTAATGTCACTTTAGCTGTGAAGAAGTGTCTTGAAAAATATCTAGTAAAATATTATTTATTGTCATCATGGCAAAGATAAAATAAATCAGTTATTAGAAAACTATTATGATTAGAAATTTGTTGAGAAAATGTTGTCTCTGTTAAACAGAAATTGGGGAGAAAAATAAACAGGGGGGCTAATAATTCGGACTTATATGTATATATATATATATAGCATAGCAAAATATAGTATAGCACAATACATTTGACTAAAAGACGCATTATTTAATATTTAATGACCGATTAATAAAAGCTGTTATAATGCATTTTCATTATTAATTTATTACACTATAAAAAAGTATTTTTTAATGATCAACATTTTTCAGTATTTTGAAAACCTTTGTAATTAATCGTACATGCAATAATTTGTATAACTGAGACTTACCCCCATACTTTTCCATACTTCCTAGCACATTCCATATCGAAATTAAAAAAGCCCTAAAATATATTTGCATATAGACATTTAATTACTGAGAGATAAAAAATAGTATTACTATTCTATAATAATTAAATACAAATTATTATATATGTATATATATTTTTTTACAGTAGTTAATGAAATACTCACTTTAGTGTATGAGAGGAATGTGCCAACAAAAGGCCAGGGTCTTGGTCCTGGAATTCCCAGTTTTTTGAAAAATCCATGTGGCCAAACACCATACCTAGAGTGTGGTCAATAACAAAGATGTCAGAAGTTTACAAACAGACAAGAGATTAGTTATATAGACAATAAAATGTATTAACTGTAGTGTGATGCAACACACAGAAAGAACACACAACTATTAATTTAATGGGATATATTACAGAATATTGCATCACAATTAGCTGTTATTTGTTAAGTTACCTGTTTTTGTAAGTGAATACTCACATATACAGGAGGGTTATAACCAGAACCACCAGGGTCCAGGTCACAGACAGAGATGAAAGATCAATCATTGTAAATCACTGTATTCTTCTGTATAGTGGCCTTACGCACATCGATGCTGTTGGTTTGCGTTTGTATTTATTCCCGTTCCGACGGAGGATGATCCAGAAGTGGGCGTGGATTACAGGTGCGAATGAAGACCAAATAAGGAATGAATCAACAGGTTACGAATGGTTTGACATTCATTTTTCCTTTTTGAGCACTGATAAACTGTCATAAACCTTCAGTAATGCATTTATGAATAATGACGAAAGGCACACACCCACAAAACTAAACAAAGTTCAACAAAGAGTGTAAAACAGAGTATCAGGTCGATTTTACTCACCTCAGAGCAAAGCCTGAAACAAACATATACTTCGTATTCTGTTAATCAAACGTTAGCGCGTCCCTTTATTGTTCTTTGACTGCTTATAGTGACACCCTTTGTCAAAACATAAACAAACATCAAATGTGGTACTAATATTAGACAAAAACATATATATACTGACCAGCTAATATAAGCCTTCAGATTTAAATCTGACTCAAATCAGACTTAAAATACAAATTAAGAATGTCAAATTGAGCATAACACCGTTTCATGTACACATGTATTCACTAATGAGCTGATGCCTCTTTTACTCATTAATATGGTAAAGAATGTTTTGTATTATATCTTACTGAGAGGAAAACTGTCACATGCCTTTCACGCTCAACTGATGCAACTAATATGTACAGAGGGCGCTACGTGATCGTGTTTGTTACTGGCTGTTTCAAATGTCTGCTGGAAACCAACCAATCAAGTTTAGTGGGCGTTGCATAGCCTATGGAAGTACTTATCAGTGTGACAGAAAATCATATGTTGTTGACAGAATAGCTGTATTTACACATTACACGTATTAAATCTTAAAGTGCAGAACATCTTCACAATTAGTGTGATACAGTAATCATTATATTTGAGATCATTTATACACATTGGGTCCGTGTACCATCCGTTCATATTATAAAAGACTGGATTTATTAAAACAGTGTTTTTGTCCCCAAAACAGAATCCCTTCATCATTTTTTTTTCTATAGCAATAAAGGTATGGAATCAAATATACAGTAGTACACATTCAGATATCAGTTGGCTGAATTATAAAGGCAGATATAAACAAAAAAGTTAAACTGTGCTTTCGGGTTAAGCATGTTTTAAAATTGTAAGAGTAATGAAGATGAATTGAATATGTATATATATATACACACACAAACACACACCCACACACACACACACACACATATATATATAAGATCAACTCTGATCTTTAGTTCTTGTTTTCTATTGGATTCATGTCAGGTGATTGACTAGGCCATTTTAGCAGCTTTATTTTATTTTTCTGAAACCAATCGAGAGTTTCACTGTTTGAGATCATTGTCCTGCTGAAATGTCCACCCTGGTTTCTTCATCATTTGGTAGTGTAGATGTTGGATTGAAACAGCTAATTTTCATTTACATTTGTGAGGGGCCAGGCTGCTTTCTAAAATCTGAAAGATTTCAGCTGTCTGGGCTTACCAAGCCTTAGACCTCCCTTTCTTCATGTGTTTAACACTTTTCCCGTCATTTCATTTTCCTACAGACCTTTTTCCAAACTAATTTGTTTTGTTTTCTTTAATGTATGAAATACTTTGGTTGTCACCAACACACCAACAAATTTCTAGCTAAAATGGTGACATGTTTGATACTTAATTTTACCCGCTGTATATGAAACCCATACACTAAGTTGTTTGATCAAATTCTAGTTTCATTACTGATATACTGTTTCATATTTACAATACAAGTGACTGTTCATATGTCACCCATAACACATAAATGTATTGTAAGGTGTTTATTATGGACCAGTAGGCTCAGAAGTTTAGTTTCCTCCAAAGAGAAAATCAACTTTGTGCAAAATGCCTCCTAATTTATTATTTTGTATGTTTGTGTATTTGTCCTTAAAAACAAAATTCCTTCATCATATCTTTTGCTATATCAAGGTTTTAAATCCATAAAGACACACTATACCGTACATTAAGGCATTTGTCAGCTCTAAATGCAAAGATCCCAGCTGGTCCAATTGGTATTTATGTGTGGAGTTTGCATGCTCTCCCCGTGTTGACGTGGGCTTTCTCTTGGTACTCCAGTTTCCCCCACAGTTTAAAGACTTGCGGTATTGGTGAATTGGATGGAATGAATTCGCCATGTGTGTGTGAACGCAAGAGTGTATGAGTATTTCCCAGTACTGGGATGCAGCTGAAAAAAAACATGCTGTATAGTTAGCGGTTCATTCCACTGTGGCTAGCCCTAATTCATAAGAGACTAAGCCAAAGGAAAATAAATGAATAAATAATTTGAAACAGACTTTTATTTATTTTTGTGAAGCATTTACACATCTTATTAATGTTTCGATATTGATTTAATGTTTTAAATGTATAAAACAAATGACACTAAATAAATGAATCAGGAATCATCAGCATCATAAATTGAAAAAGTATGTTGTAAAGGTTAAATATAAGAGTGTAGGGGAATCCTACAGTTTTTACCCCAAAATGAGCAGTCTGTCAAAAGAAGAAGAGCCGGAGTTAGAGATTCAATTAAAAAGAACGTTTACTGAAGATAGTTTGCAGTTTCATAAGCAGAAGCCAGCATCAACACTTGCAATGAGTTTGTAGGCCGCTCTGCTTACAATCACAAATGAACAACAATTAAACTCCCACATAATTAAAAACGTCATTAACTGCATCATACATATCAGTGTGTACACCTGACTGGTTAAAACCCAGTTTAGACTAGGAAAATTTCCACGTATGTGCACGCGTACAATTCTAAATGATGCTATGCTGCATGTAATTGTTTAAGATTCTACATAAAATAGTCTGCAGAATTACATAAATATGTTCTGTATTTTAATTATTGCTTTTCCTTGGTGTTAACTTCAATGTGATGGGAACCTTTGGCTGGAAAACAGGATTCAGCTCTAGAGGGATCTGAAAAGAATCGAAAAATATACATTTGTCATTAAAAACAAAACACAGCCTCATTGTCTCTCAGGCATGACTGACTATCAGTGTACCAACCTGTGTCTCTTTACATGTTTCCACACTGAAGTTCTGTAGCAGCTTCACAACAAGAAGCTTCACGATCATTAGAGCAAATCTCATTCCAATGCAGTTCCGAGGCCCGAGTCCAAAAGGCATGAAAGCGTACTGGAGAAACTCTGACTTATTCTCTGGACTGAACCTGCAGAGATGTATCAGTTTAGAAATTCTTTCTTTTTTTGTTTAGATCTTTTTATTAACATTTTGGTCAATAAAAAAAATTATATCAGAATATTTAAAAAAAAAAAACAGAGACAAGTTATCTTTGCTCCAACAGAGCGCCCGCCCCACTGCACCATTTCTATACAATATATTATGCTTATTTTCAATCTGTTTTATATCATGTCACGATACATACATGCATACATACAAGCAGATATAAGTTCCCTTATATGTTCACTCATCTATTGCACATATAAATATTGTACACATAAAATTTAGATAGAAATTAAAATGAAATCAAATAGCCTAGTGGTTAGTGCGTTGACACATAGCATCGAGGTGCTCACGGTGACCCGAGTTCGATTCCCAGCTCAAGGTACACTTTTCTGGCTCCCTACACTTTCCTGTCTGTCAATCTCCACTGTCCTATCAATAAAGGTGAAAACCCCTAAAAAAAAATGCAAATGTTAATTTTGGATCCATTTGCTATATGTCAGCACTGGCTGCTAAATAAGATACAATTTTTGACTGCAACCTTTGGTGGAGTACCGAATCTTCTCCATTGTAAGATGGTACATAAAATCCCTAATCCAATGATTAAAAGTTGGAGGAAAATTGTCCTTTAATTTGAGCAGTATAAGACATCAAGCAATTAAAGGTGCAGTAGGTGATCTGCCTGAACGCTAGCATTAGCATACTATGTTAGATTTTTCCATCCCTCCCCTGCCGTCCAAAGCCACGCCTCCTTACGCGAAAACACGCACCGAATTCACCTGTTAACTCTATGTAGACACACCTTTTGTCCAGCGTAGTTGTTGACAGGCCAGTGGGCGCAGGACTTATATTTCCCCAAAACTGGCATTGGGGTATATTCATACGTTCAAACTTCCTCAATAATATAATTTCAGAAAAAGTATTGTTTGCAAATTCTAAACAGTGAAATCATAAATCAGCCAATGACTATAAAATAGCCTACAGCATTGTTCACAGTCAATGAAACAGTGCTAATGTTATTTTGATGTCACTCCTGCACGCTATTTCAGACCCAATATTCAAAGTAGCGTTGAAGTGGGAGTGTGTCACAGGCTTCCACTCTTCAGAATCGAACGAATGTGCGAATATAAATCAAACTTGACCTCAGTAAAGCTGGTTAGGCGGATTTCCTTATGCTTCGCTATTCAACTGAATAAAAAAAATCCGATCAGTAAAAATGCAGTGCTAAAAACAGAAATATCCTGTCATCTGTTTACATTACACCTGCGTTACCAAGATCTTTTGCCGGACATTTTCAGTGGCTGAACAACCCTTCTGTGCATATAAACCTATTCATAAACAAGAACACAATCTACATAAGTGTTACGTGGCTAAAATAGTTTCAAAACATACAAACTAGTTATACTTCAGCCATGGTGGCATCCATCAGATCGTGGTTTTGAACTGCATAACATAATTTCCCTCCTGCCTACAAAAGCCCTTTCTTTCTTTTTATGGATACAAAGCCACGTTGGTCTTTCAGAAAGAAGTTCAGGTTGATGCAGAGTTTGCCTGATGTTTCTCTGTCAGCTGTAGATTCGTACTTCGCGAGGACGCGTAAGTGATGTATCTGTCTGCTTAAAGAGGCTGTGCAGTAATTCAAATACTCAATCTTACTACTTACTTCAAATTACTTACTACTACTAATTCAAACTTAGTTTGAGATACCTGTCGTAATTGAATTACTTGTCAGTCCGACAATCTTTAATTGGATGAACATTTTTTTAGTTTTATGCCTTACCCAGAATTTAAAAATACATATAAATACATTTAGATTTACTTTAATCATTACACAACAAACATTTTTTCTAAAGACTATTGACTACTGCAACTTTAATGTTGAAATAAAATCATACTTTTGGTATTATTGTCTAAACTGGGATCTGTAATTAAACCAAATATTCTTACAATAGGGCAAGGGTCAATTGATACATGCTAAATATTTGAAAAGAAATTAAATAATAATTGCCAGAACAATTTTAGAACATGACCAAAATGTGTGTGTGATTAGCTATCTCTACTTCACATCTATTACATAAGAGATTTACAGTTGGTGAAAGTTTTGCTTTTGTCTGATGTAGGCGATGAACTACTTTAAACTGAATAATTGTATGTCGCAAACAAATTGAAGTTGAGTGAATCTTATTCATAATGGCAAGCCAAATTTCCTCTGAGAGAATCAACTCAAGTTCACTTTCCCATTGATGTTTCGACTTTGTTACTGAAGTTTGATTTTTGAGGAGATAAAAGAGTAAATCACACCAATATTACGTTTAGGAACTGGGTTGGTTTTTAAAATGGTGTATGTAATGCTTTTGTAGGTAAAGTCGGAAAGTCTACAGTGTTAGAAATCATAAAACTGTGGATCTGTAAATATCTAAAAAAAAAATCTGTTCTGTATCTGTAATCTGTATCTGTTTTTGGGATATTGTATTTTGTTCTTATTTGGTTGAAGGACATGAAATTGGAATCACTATATAAACCGTTCAGCATGATAAGTTCTTTCTCTATTCAGCAATTAAATGTAGCATCTGCAATTGAAGGAGTAAACATATGATTCCTTATTATGGGGGGCTACATTGAGAGATATGTAAATGATAAAGCTCATCTAAACTGGTTCCATATTCTGAAAGATGCTTTAACAGTAGGATTTGGAGAATATCTATATATTGGGTCAGGAGGAGGAATCTTAGAACAAAGTAAAACAGATAATGCAGATGTACAAGAAGCCTTTTCTAATTGTAACCATGTGGGATTATCAGAGAGATTAATCCAATAAATTTGATGTTAGAAGCCCGATAATAATGTTGGAAATTTGGGAGAGATAACCCACCAAAAAGAGCAGTGTCTTTGCAATATATTTTTTTGTATGTGAGATATTTTCCTAGATATAAAGGTGTCTATGTTGGCAAAGAAAGACCTTGTTAAAAAAAATTGGAAGACATTGACATAAAAATAACAGTCTAGGCAGCATATTGATCTTAATAGTGTTAATTCTACCTCCTAAAGATAAATAAAGCAGGTTCCAACGATCAAGATCTTGTTTTAAGTTGTGTATAAGTGGTGGGCTAAAGTTAGCATTATAGCACGTTGAATATCCGTTGTGTAAATTTATTCATTCATTTTCTTGTCGGCTTAGTCCCTTTATTAATCTGGGGTCGCCACAGCGGAATGAACCGCCAACATATCCAGCATATGTTTTACGCAGTGGATGCCCTTCCAGCTGCAACCCATCTCTGGGAAACATCCATACATACTCATTCACTACAGCTTACATGTCTTTGGATTTGTGGGGGAAATCGGAGCACCCGGAGGAAACCCACGCAACCACGGGGAGAACATGCAAACTCCGCACAGAAATGCAAACTGACCCAGCCGGGGCTCGAACCAGCTACCTTCTTGCTGTGAGGCGAACGTGCTACTCACTACGCCACCAGGGCGCCCTGTGTAAATTCAGTGTCTGTTATATACAGTAGCATCACCTGTCAGATGCATTCTAGTAAAGTTTCTATTTTTCAGCATTATGCAAGAGGATATTTCTCTTCACAAATGTCATGGCTTCTACTGGGTCAAAGAAATCATTCTCATTGCCACTGTAAGTGATACTGAGTTTTGCTGGGTGGAGGATACCATAGCGCACTCCGTCTCGTCCTGGAAGGAGCTTCTTGACATCATTGAACGCGGATCGTGCATGTGCCAAGCTTAGAGGGTAGACTAGTCAGGAAATATGAGGATTGTAGATCCTTTAAATCGGAGGGGTCCTGTCTCTCTAGCTCTGCAGGAAAATCTCAACTCAGTCCCTGTAGTAGTGTAGTTTGGCCAAAATTAACACTATTTTGTTTTGACAGCCTGTAATTCCCATCTCATGTTGTTGAATTTGTCTGAACAGCTTTCAGTTCGGCCCTGAGCAGCGTGGGGATGTCCTTTTTTTAAGAGCGACAGGATTTCTGCTTGTAAGTATATTGTCGCAGACTTTTTGGCATTTAGGTATCACCAAGACCAAAACAGAAAGAAAAGTCGTGTGAACAAAGTATCAAATAATGTTTTAACGCGGATTTCAAACACAAGATGCTCAAAATACAGTTAAGGTAATCAAATTTAGCAGAGCTCACCTAAAACACATTCCATTCCATACCAGATTACTAGCGCCTCCTAGTATTTCTTGCTTTAATGAAAAGGTTTATTTTTTTATATCTATATAAATACTGTAAAATGTATATGTGAGGAAAAACTGAATTGAGAACGACTGTGGAAAGGAAAGAAACATTCAGAATTCACCTCTCAGGCCTGAACTCCAGAGGAGAATCCCAGAGCTGTGGATCTTGATTTAAAACATATGTAGGTATTGTAATCATTGTGTCCTTTGGTATGCTGATGCCATTGATCTCTACAGCCTTCTTACAGACCCTTTCCAAGCGTGGGGCAGTCGGAAGGAGACGCATTGACTCATTTATGGCCAATTCCAAGTAATCCATTTTCATCAATGCATCGTACGTGATGGGGGTCTGAAGAATACACAAAAATAAGAGGTTCCTAATTAATATTATGGTTTTGTTTAGGGCTGTGCAATTAATTGAAACCGTATCGAAATTGCGATTTAAACATGCAAGGTTTCAAAATCACCTTACATCATGATTTTCACACAGTATGCTATTTGAACCAATCATAATGTAGCGCGCCTAAACAGAGACTGAGCTTAATGATGACTAGCTTGCATAAACGTTCAGCACAGAGGGACTTGGGGCCTCCAAACAACATCTGTGGTGTGGGATTACTAGAGAAGGGCTGATGCATTGCAGAACCAGGTAATTTGTAAGACCTTTCAGTCACATATTGTGTCTAAAATGGTCTGGAAAATGCGAGGCGCATTGCTTCCTTAATCTACCAAAATTTGCATATTTCATACAAAGTATGAAGATGATTGGTCAATTCTTGTTTCGTGACTCATGGTGCGCTTGCAGCATTCTAAAAGTAGAGATGTTTTCAAATGGATGTGCATGGATGACAGACTGGGCCTGCTACCACCCTCCTGGGTGCAAAGCACGTTCATGAATATAGAGTCGGGCATGATGGCTATGATTTTCTGGGCTGCTGTGGCGGTAGAGCTGGAGATGGCTTGTCCACCATACCCGCTGCCGGACCAACTGGAGGGTGCAACGAAGGGGCTTACATAAGAGGTGGGGCAGCCAGCAGCTAAGAGGATATTCCCCAGGTGGTGGGCACTGCCACCTAGAGGGGTTAGGCAAGACCCCCATACAAGGTGTCTCTGTGCCTTTTATGGTCAGAGCCCACACCGCCATGGGCCTTGCTGCTTCTACCCTGCACTACGATATCAGCGCAAGCACTGGCTGGGCTGCACATGGGCAGTTCTTCCCCAGATGGGCTTGGAAGACTGCTCCCCAACTTGGCCCATCCATGCTGGCTGCTCCTCGCCAAGAGCATCTTTCCCATGGCTCTAAGATCTGATCTGCCATCACAGCCCGTTCCACTGGATAGTGGCTGTGTCAAGCCCTCCACAGGAAGTCAGTTAAGTTAAGTTGAGTAAACGGATGGTGAAATGACCCTGAGGTGGGCCACTTGGAGAGAAGGAGGGACCTTTCCCCGGTTGAGGGCTGGGAATTCTCCCTGCAGATGAATGCAGCACGGCCGATGACACCCAAGAAAGAGCAGTTTCTCCTCTCTTAGGTGTGAAGTCTAAGCGCTGCCAGCATGGGATGCACTTCCTGTCAGCTCGCAGCATCAGTGCACTTTGCCACAGGCTCTGAGGGTATCAGCAGATGGGCTCCTTTCTCTTGCACTTCCAGCCTCTGTTTCAAAACCCTGGGAGGAAGGTAAGAGCTAATCTCTTTTTGTCAACTCTTCCTCGTAGCGTGTGCTTCTCAGGGTGAGCACTCCCCATCCTGAAGTTGCCCCACCATGGGTACGTCAGCAATTGTTCCAATGTTGCTGGTCGTTCAGGCTCTGTCAGCCTGGTTTGCGCTGCCCAGCCCATTGTAGTCCCTTCAGCCAAGATGCAGATTGGAGCTTAAAGCCTGTACTTAATTTAACCCAAAAGTTCAGAAGTTATAAATAATCTTATCTGAGCATTTTATCTCCATAGGATGCTGCTCACAATTCCCATGCAGAAACGCATCTCCTGATGCGTCTCTCCATGGGATTGTTTGTGCTATTGACCTAAAAGATGCTCACTTACATGTCGCAAGGCTCCTGGGGAATATGACTTCTGTAGTTGATATCACAGTGCTCAGATTGTTCATATGAGATCACTTCCGGACTAATTTTACGATTGGGTCCCCAGATGGGAATGGCACAGGGTTGCACTGGGTGGTCATCACCTGCTGTGTCCCTGGACAGACCTTGCCTTTTACTGTCCATATATGCTGACACTCTGACAGAGGCTTCCAGTACAGAACGGATTGGGTCTTGCTTGTTGCGCTTCAGAGGCCCAACAAGACCAGTGTTCCCAAACTCACACCTTTCGGTCCCACCTTAACGAATTACCCTAGAGAAGCAACTTCCTTTCTCAGGGACAAGGTACATTGTGGCACCTGCGCCATCACTCAGGCTAAAGGACCCTCTCAGGCATACCTATGCCCTAAAGTGGAGTCTGTTCACTATGTGGTGCACTTCTCACCAAGAAAAAACCCAGACATGTCAGATCAGTGTATACTTCATCAGATTGCTGGACCAGGGACTGTCCCTCCACACTCAGAATTTTGTTTTGCTGCCATCTCCGTTCATCATGACGACACGTCAGAAAAGCATCACCTCATCATCTGGATCCTCAGAAATTCAACATGGTTAAATCCACCCCACCCCCTCTCATGCTCTCTTGAGATCTTTCTGTAGCCCCAGAAGTCTGCAGCGAGGCCTGTTCCACTCCATTCAGTATCTTTAAAATTTTTGCCCATAAAGACAGCTCTGCTGGTCTCGTTGGCAGCAGTCGAGAGGGTCGGGTATCTGGAGGCATTTTCAGTCAGCAAATCGTGCCAAGAATTCGGGCCGGCCCACTCTCGCATTTTCCTAAGACCCTGGCCCAGCTATGTGCCCGAGGTTCCTACTGCACAATTTTCAGACCAGGTTGTGAACCTGCAAGTGCTGTCTGCGAAGGAGGCAGTCCCAGCCTTGTTCATTACGGTGTCCCATTCATGCTCTCCGTTCGGTCAGCCCGCATTCTGGGGATTGGTGCCAGTTATGCGTGATTCCTGTTGGCAATCCCATATGTGGTTTTTACGATGCCTAAATTTTTTGATTTATAAAGGATTCACATTCAGGTAAGTAAGGGCCTGGGGATGACTGTGCACCCATGGGGTACTTGGCAAACTTCTTATCAAGGTTATGGCAAGGTCCAGCAACTAGTGCTTTCCATATTCACTTCCAAAAGTGTCATGTTGATACATCAGCTGGCCCTGCAGCTGATAGCTGTACATTCGGCTTCTTCAGTGATAAAAGCCTGCCTCGCTCTCCGCAGCTGGTGGCTTTATACTCATTTGGTTGTAGATTGCCATCAACTGCGAGAGCTGCACGATGCCAACTCATAGGCATTCATTGGCCTGTTTTCTTATTCTTCAGAGTGATTGATCTAGCAATATCCTCCAAGTGTCGTGTCGGCACAACACTATTGGTTACTATTTATTTTTCTTTTTAAGAACAGTAGCATTTTTAACCAACGTTTAAAAGCACACTTTAATTCAGGGCGTACTCACACTATGTTATACGAACCATGCCCAGGCTCGTTTCCCAGATTGTTTGAGAAGTATGAGTGCTCTGAATCGGGCTCAGGCATGATACAGTTGCCGGCCCTGGCCTGGTTGGAAGAGGTGTGCCTGAACGTGTTTCACTTGGGCTTTGGTGCGGTACTCTTGTAGTGTGGGTGCAAAGTGCGCCTGAGCCCGAAACTGAAGAGGAGATGTGACTTTTGGGGACTGTTTCATATGAATTTATTAATAATTCTTACTGTTTAATGAACACAAACTGTCGTAGATTATTAAAGACGCAAACCCCTCACTGCACGACAGCTGCACCTTTAGCAAACCTATTAATTCCTGCAGCACGAGAACTATGATTGTTTATGAGGGTCAAAAGTGGCTTATCTATTCAGCGAAATATTTGACTGTGTGTCACTGCATATCAAATGACTAAAACGATATAAAGAAATCTCCACTGTGCTGAGCGAGAGTGCTTCTTTTAAACTGAACAGTGCATCATCGATGATGTAAGCGTACTCAGGCCCGAATGTAATGAGAGTGCGGACCGTCGGGGGTGACGGGAGGGGGGACAAGTGTGCTTCGACCCGGTTTAAGGGAACTGTAGTAGTGTATAGTGTGAGTACGCCCTCAATGTTAATATTCAAACTACTTATGATGTTTAAAGTGGCTGAGAATAATAAATACTCTTATTAGAAAATAATCAGCCTTGTTTTTGAACTACGAAGATGTAGCTTCTTACTTAGGCCCACTACGCTACTGTATTTCATACTGGTCATTATGGTAGTTCTTGGAGAGACTTGGATTTTTTTCTGAGGTGGTACTTGGTGAAAAAAGTTTGAGAACCACTGCACTATACAAAAAGTGAAGAGGGCAGAATGAATTGCTCTCACGTCAAGAGGGAAGTTTTTGTCAATCTCCTCCACCAGCTTTTCCAGGCAGTCCGGATTAATAGCAAGATTATAGAGGAGGAAAGAGAGAGTCGTGCTTGTAGTCTCATAACCACCCATGATAAAAATGAAGCATTGAGAAAGAATCTCATGGTCTGTTAATCCTAGTAAATGAACAAAAAAGCATATTTTAAAACAAGTCACATAGCTGATGGTCATATGGTCATGAAATGATACAGTCTGTAATGTCAAAATTTCTCTCAGACCTTTTTCTGGTTGTTCACTTGTGGTGTCCTTCACTCGTTCATCAGGTATTTGATTCTGGATCATGAGTCTGAGAAAGTCTACCCGACCCTATAATTAAAACAACATAATATTACTTCTCCTGAGCTCATGCGGATTTCCTCCGGGTGCACTGGTTTCCCCCACAGTTCAAAAACATGCTCAACTGTTTAAGTGAATTGGTCTAACTAAATTAGCCGTAGTGTATGAGTGCGTGTGTGAATGAGAGAGTGTATGGGTGTTTCCCAGTACTGAGTTGCGGCTGAAAGGGCATGCTCTGCGTAAAACATATGCTGGAATAGTTGGCGGTTCATTCTACTGTGGCGACCCCTGATAAATAAGGGACTAAGCTAAAGGAAAATTAAATAAATATAAATATTACTTCTCACTGCTTCCCTATTCCCCTCCTACCCTAGCTTTTATTTTTCTAGCAATGTCAGAAACTTTGTATTAGTAACACTACAGTATTCCCTCTTTATGATTGCCTCATTTCTAAGTTGTTCTGGAGTAACTGTAATATTAATCATAATCTACTGCTGCATCAGCATCTCTGCAAAATCTAAAACTGGATCTGAAGAGTGAAAAAGTGACAAACATACACTTGAATCCTTGTGCTCGTCCTTTAACTTTCTCAGGGCCTTGTAGAAGAAATCCACAGTCGGCTTTGAAAACATACTTAATCCCATCTTCCCCAAAAGATTTGCAACAGAGGGGAATAAAGCTGAAAAAAGTTTCAAACTTCATGTTAAAAGGAATAGCTGTAAAACATATAATACAACAATAAAAGCTCATTTTAATAACAAAAATACATACTCAAAAGAAGAACGAAAGGACCAAACAGATTGAACTTTAAAAAGTTCTTTATGTTGGTAACAAAAGGATCATCAGGGTTGTTTATGGAGTCGATGTCAACGCTGAAAGATGAGCTGGTGACCACGTCTAAACTGTATGAAGCGATAACTCTGAAAAACAAAAATATAATATAACGGTCGTTTATGTTTGCTTGTAACAGAACTACAGTCATCTGCAATAATCAAACACATTTATTAATGAATGACATTAATTTGATTAGTTTTACACACCAAAAAGAAGAAACATTTAATTGCATTAAACGCGAAAGTAAAGTTCATGTTTAAAGTACTGAACAAAGTTATTAAGGAAGTTTGTCACATACTCTTTCATTTTAACTGGCTGCTCGTGGTCTCTCTTTTGCATATTTTTAATAAACCGATCTGCATGTGTCATAGCTATTGGAAATATCTGAAACACATTTAAAACAAGGTGTTACCTCATAAAAGCAAGTACATCATATAATATATAACAGTAGTCAAAGAAATGCATATCAACAGTAACGTTTCTGCTTGGACCTATAAAGATATAAAGGAGAGTACTGGTATCCTAAACCCCAGTGTCTAAAACAGCCCATTTCATTCATTCATTCATTTTCTTTTCGGCTTAGTCCCTTTATTAATCCGGGGTCGCCACAGCGGATTGAACCGCCAACTTATCCAGCATTTGTTTTACGCAGCGGATGCCCTTCCAGCCACAACACATCTCTGGGAAACACATCCATACATTCTCATTCACACACATACACTACGGACAATTTTAGCTTACCCAATTCACCTGTCCCGCATGTCTTTGGACTGTGGGGGAAACCGGAGCACCCGGATGAAACCCACGCAACCACGGGGAGAACATGCAAACTCCACACAGAAATGCCAACTGGCCTAGCCGGGGATCGAACCAGCGACCTTCTTGCTGTGAGGCGAACGTGCTACTCACTACGCCACCGTGGCGCCACAGCCCATTTCAAAGAGACAATTTTCATGTTTGCGTGAACTATCCCTTAAAGTCCACATGATGCAGTTCCTAGAGCTGAATGGATGTAGTAAAGTAGGCATTTCATTAAGAACGATCGGGAAATGGGTTTTAGAAGAGTTATTACAACCTAACAGACACCTCCTTCTCCTCATTTCTGTTTGTTGTCAAAACTGACACGTTGGGCCCAATACCTAAGACATACATAATCTGACCATTTAACTGAAATAAACAAACAAACAGGAAGTGCATTTTCAGATTTCAATTAAAGATTGCAAGGGCAAACTATTTTGTTTTCTTAATGACATAGACAGATGTGAACTAACAAAATCAAATGGTTACTTTTGATTTCATTTGTACTTTAAAGGGTTAGTCACCACAAAATGAATATTCTGTTACTAATTACTCACCTTCATGTTGTTTCAAATCGCTGAGATCTTTGTTCAGCTTAACACAAATTAGGACATTTTGGATGAAATGCAATCATCAATCATCTGAAGCTTCAAAGACACTTTTGTTTGCCTTTGTTTATCTGCCACATCCTGTTGAAAGTGTGCACATTTACTGTGGGCAGTATAATCTATTACCATTAGTCGCTGATCTGATGTGTTTTTAAAGGGTCACAAAACACCAAAACACCTTTTTTGAGATGTTGACAGTCATGAATATATATCCTTTGTTGCTAAAAACACTATTAGGACACATATATTTCACTAAAAAGTGAAAATTTGTTGTTTTAGTGTTGTTTTTGGCAAATTTGTTCTTCTGGTTTAAAAAAATGAAGAAACGTAACAGTGATGAGATCATTATGTAAATTCCAGCATGGAGATTGGCTGTCTGTACCAGCTGGTGACATTATTGAGTTTCAGATCATCTGTTCATTAATTCATGAGAAAGACTTCTTTATTGTAAATGAGATGCAACTTCATTAATATGCATGATATAGCTTCGAAGACTCCTTTTACTTGTTACAGTGTTCAGAGAGACGCCATGTTGTGTTGCCAACCATAATTCCAACAAGTAGTAAAAGAAGAATTGTCATGGGTCGTCAGTGTTGCGGTTATAAATGTGCTGCAACATGGTTTTGTTTCCATTTCACCGAGATGAGAGCACAGGCATGTGGACTCGCATGTGTGGTCTGCTAACACGAGACAAAAATATGTTTGTAAGGAAATTTTTTTTACCCGAGAGCTTTTGGAATGGTGAAATCCAGATTTGCCACTCGTCTTCTTTTAAAAAAAGACGTGGTTCCAGTTTGTGTTGATTGCACTACGAATTGTCTCTACAAATTTGGTAAGTGTGTGTGTGTGATCAGTGTTCTTTGTTTATGTTTATTCAGATGGCAAAGTTGATTTAGTTACTAAGTTTACAGTAATATCACTACAATAATACGGACTGAAAATCCTCCACTTCCACACAGCTCTCAGATCCGCTGTAAATGCTGCATCTGTTTGTGTTGCCGGTGTGAAACTCAGCGTGTGCATGTAATAAAACTCCCCTTTTTATGCAAACTCTTCCCTCTTTCGCCACTCGACACTCCCACCTAAACAAAGCTGGACTTTCCCAACTTTTTTCAAACTAGAGGTGTGAAATCAAACACCCTGCTGAGACAGGGGGATTTCATGACCCTTTAATAGTTTTTTTGCACAAAAATGTTCTCAGAGATTTGTATGATTTGTTGAACCACTAAAGTCAAGTGCTTCTTTTTCTGGATCTCGGGACCTTAGGCCCCGTTTACACTAGTGCGTTTTAGTTTTAAAACGGCGTTTTAGCAAGAAAACGATCCGCGTCCACACTCGCGTTTTCACCCAGCGTCTCAAGAGATCTCCGTCTTCACTAATCCACCAGAAACGTATGTCACGTGACCATCTGAGCATGCGCGGTCAAGTATAAACAGGAAGCATGTGTCTCGCTCGGCATTCGGTTATTGTTAGTCAACAAACGCTGGTTGAACGATGAACGCGATGGTAAAGAAAGCAAGAGAGGTCTTTTTGAGGACAGACGACGAGGTTGAGTTGTTACTTAAAGTAACAAATGAATATAAAACATCCATGGCCATTGAAAATACAGCGTTTACAGTGAAGACTGGTCTGCTGTCTGCCGGTGACGTCATAGCCACGTGCGCTTGACGAATAAGGGAAGGATACGCAATGACCCAAAGCCCCAATCACGTAGCGGATCTCAGCAGTAACGCCTCTGTTTTCAAAAGTATGCGTTTTCCCACGTCCACACTGAGACGCTGCGGCAGCGTTTTAGAATGGAAACGGCCTCTCCAGCGTTTCTAAAATGCTCCGTTTTCGCACCTCGAAAACTTCGGCGTAGTATGGACGGATGGCGTAACCGTAGCAAAACTTATGCGTTTTAAAACGAAAACGCACTAGTGTAAACGGGGCCTTAGTGTTTATGGAGGATGAGAGAGCTCTCTGATTTCATCTAAAATAGGCTATATTAACTTCTGTTCAGTAGATGAAGGAAGGTCTCGGGGGATTGGAAAAACATGAGGGTGAGTACTTAATAACAGCATTTTCATTTTTAGGTGAACTTAACCTTTAAAGACTTTCACTGTACCTCCTTCAGCCGGCCACTAGTAAAATATGGAGAGAGTGTACCACGGATTCGCTTCCACCGCTCATCTTTAACTGCAGTTATTCCATCAGCAAGGGGGCCAGCAAGATCCACATTTATTTCCTGAATAAATAATATACAAATTGTTAATATTTTAAAAAAAAATTATTTATAGAATAATAATTTTATTTATTATAATTTTGTATTGGGTCATATAGAAATATTACGCTTTATGTTATTATGACACTTCTAGTACAACTGTGGTGTCCTCACCCTTCGGTTAGTGAAGGTAGAATAACATTCTTTCACCATAATCGTTTTGATCATTTCCAGGTCTGTGACCATTAATATCGGCATCCTTCCATCATAGATTCTGAGCAATGAAAGAAATAATACCAGATAAATAATAACAGAGCAAGGAATTGTTCACAGCATTTCCCTTTGCGTTTTTATTATTCAGTGATTATACTTTAAAAATAATGTTTTTTTTTATCAATATTTTTTACTATTTTCACATAACCTTTTTAACTAATCGTAGATACAGTAAATCGTGACTGAGACTTACCCCCATACTTTTCCATACTTCTTAGCACACTCCATATCGAAATTAAAAAAGCCCTAAAACATATTTGCATATAGACATTTAATTAGATTAAAATTACTTTTAATGAGAGCTAAATAGTATTATTGTTTTATGATAATTAAAATACAAATTATTAGATTTTTACAGTAGTTAAATAACGAAATACTCACTTTAGTGTATGAGAGAAATGTGCCAAAAAAAGGCCAGGGTCTTGGTCCTGGAATTCCCAGTTTTTTGAAAAATCCATGTGGCCAAACACCATACCTAGAGTGTGGTCAATAACAAAGATGTCAGAAGTTTACAAACAGACAAGAGATTAGTTATATAAACATCCTAAAGGTTATGAACTGTAGTGTGATGAAATACACAAATAGAACTCACAAGTAGTAATTTAATGGGATATATTAGGCAGAGTAATAACGTAACAGAATATTGCGTCACAATTAGCTGTTATTTGTTATGTTGCTGTTAATATAATTTAAAACTCACATATACAGGAGGGTTACAACCAGAACCACCAGGGTCCAGGTCACAGACAGAGATGGAAGATCAACCATTGTAAATCACTATTCTTTAGTGTAGTGGCCTTAAGGACACCGACGCTGTTGGTTTACGTTTGGATTTACTCCCGTTTCGAGTGAATCGAGTCCGACGGAGGATGATCCGGAAGTGTGCGTGGTTTACATGTGCGAACGGCGACCACCCAGATGAGGAATGAATGAACAGGTTACGAAAGATTTGACATACATTTCCGCGTTTTCAGCACCGATAAGCTGTCGTAAACCTTCGGTATATATTATGGAGAATGACGAAAGACACCCACCCACAAAACCAAACAACGTTCGTCTTAGACTGTAAAACAATATCAGGTGGATTTTACTCACCTTGCAAGAACAGAGTAAAGTGTTTTACATCGGCGTCTTCTTAAACCAATATGCTGTGTTCTGCTGCTAAAAAACGTTAGCGCTTCATGCCATGCTTTACAGACACCATTTGGACAAAACCGAAACAATCAAACGTGGTAACAATATTTCACACACAAAAACGCGCTTTCCACTACTAACGTAATCCTCCAGATTTTACGTTAAGTAGCACACACGAAAGAGGCACTTAAAAATAAGTGTAGTGGGCGTTACACATGGAAAAAACATTTATCAGTGTGACAGAAAACCTTATAGTGGTGACAAAATAACCATATTTCCACAATGCACACGTATTAAATTGTATTGAATTGTTTGAATCTAAAAGTCCAGAACACTCGTGTGAAAGAGTAATCATATTATTTGATGTAATTTATACACTGTGACCCAATATTATACAAGACTGATTTTATTAAAAACTGAGATTTTTCCCTTCATTAGATTTTTTTCTATAGCCAAAAAACAAAAAAGGCTATCAAATCAAGTACACACAAGTATACATTAAGAAATAAGTCGGCTGTATTATGAAGGCAGATATGAAGCATGTTTTAAAACAGAAATAAAGATGAAATCAATGTTTTACATATACATCAGGTCTGGGAATGTTGTAATATTTATATTATATATATAATATATCCAAGTAATATGAGTATATCTAAAAATAAAAGAAGAAAAACTAGTTATGTGTAATAACAATGGAATGACACAAGGAGGAAGTATTGAAATGTATTTAATACTTTGTATAATAGGCTTTTTCTTAATGACAGCTTCAAGTTGCCTCTTGTATGGAGAATGAGTCACATGCATTCGGGTCAGGTGATTGACTGGGTCATTCTAGCAGCTTTATTTTATTTTTCTCAAACCAGTTCCTTGGCTGTGTTTGGGATCATTGTCTTGATGAAATGTCCACCCTGGTTTCATCTTCACCACTTGGTAAAGTAGATGTGGGGACTTAAACAGCTAATATTAATTTCCTCTTGTGAGGGCCAGGGCTGCTTTCTAAAAGCTGCCTGGGCTTTCCGTGCCTATTTACATCTCCCTTTCTTCGTGTGTTCAATACTTTTTCCCAGTGTCATTTCATTTCAATACACAACCTTTTCTAAACTAATTAGTTTTGTTTTATTTCAATGTATGAAAACCATGAGCACCATAATTTCAACAAGTAATTTGTAAAAGGTGAATATAAAAAGACTAACAGCATACAGTATATAGACACCTAAAATTAAACTGTACTCTAGGACATTTAGTTAATTCTACATCACAAAAAATTTAATTGTGTATACTATTATATTGCTCCACATTTCCATTATTGTTTTTCCTTGTGAGACCTTGGTATTAACTTCAGTGTGATAGGAACCTTCGGCTGAAAAAAAAAGTTCAGCTCTACAGGGATCTGAAAATAGACAGCAGAAAATAAACGTAAATAATGATAAATATACATGTTTCTTAATTAAGTTAAAGTCACACCTCATGTCATACATTCCTCATATCTCTTAATTATGACAGTGTACCAACCTGTGTCTCTTTACATGTTTCCACAGTGAATTTCTGTAGCAGCTTCACAACAAGAAGCTTCACAATCATTAGAGCAAATCTCATTCCAATGCAATTTCGAGGCCCGAGTCCAAAAGGCATGAAGGCACACTGGTTGATCTCTGACTTGCTCTCTGGACTAAACCTGAAAAGATGTATCAGAAAGTGCTGCAAACTTTGCTTCCTTGATATTGTCTTAACAAACAATTTACTAAATGTATCACCTCTCAGGCCTGAACTCATGAGGAGACTCCCAAAGCTCTGGGTCACGACTTAAAACATACAAAGGAATTCCAACCAGTGTGTTATTTGGTATGGTGATTCCATTGATGTCTACTGTCTTCTTACAGACCCTTTCTAATCGAGGACCAGCGGGAAAAATACGCATTGATTCATGTATGGCCATTTCCAAGTAATCCATTCTCATCAATGCGTCATATGTGATGGGATTCTGAAGAAAAACAGACAAAAAAAATCATGACATGAATATTACAGTTTGTTAAAATCTGTTCCTTTACCATTTTACAAGTCCCCTGGAGTTACACAGTCAACTTGTAAAATTTTTAATCCATTCAGCTGATCTCCAGGTCCTGTGGAAGCACTTTTAGCTTAGCTTAGCATAGATCATTGAATCAGATTAGACCATTAGCATCAAAAGTTTAGATAATTTTCCTATTTTATAATAATATTACCTTTCATTTATATAGCACTTTTCTGGACACTCAAAGCGTTTTACTCATTTTTGGGGAATCTTCTGATCCACCTGGATGACACGATGGCAGCCATATTGCGCCAGATTGCACACAA
Organism: Danio albolineatus; assembly: GCA_903798035.1. Lineage (NCBI taxonomy): Eukaryota > Metazoa > Chordata > Actinopteri > Cypriniformes > Danionidae > Danio > Danio albolineatus. The sequence continues at coordinate 1,741,520 of CAIGQQ010006950.1, forward strand.
CACACCAGCTGATTAGTGGACAGGAGACCGAGTGATGAAGCCAATTATGATACGGGGACGTTAGGAGGCCATGATGGACAGAGGCCAGTGGACAAATCTGGTCAGATTGCCAGGGTTAAACCCCTACTATTTTTCTACATCCTGGGACTTTTAACGACCAGAGTCAGGACCTCAGTATAACGTCTCACTGAGCAGTATAGAGTCCCCTTCACACTATACTGGGGTATTAGGACCCACACAGACCGCATGTTGAGCACCCCCTGCTGGCCTCACTAACACCACTTCCAGCAACAACCTAGTTTTCCCATGTGGTCTCACATCCAGGTACTGACCCGGTGCAGTCCTGCTAAGCTTCAGTGGGCGAACATGCGAGAGCTGCAGAGCTGCCAGCTATTTAAAGCTTGACTCTTTTCTAGTTACATTGTGTACTAAGACTAAAAAATGGCTATTTTCTAGGTCAATTTGTCTAGGAACTATACTTGGCATAATAGTAAAGGACCTTTGCTGCTGTACCATGACTGCAGCAGGCACAATATTACACAGTGCCTAAAAATGGACTTAAGGCCGGTTCACACTGTGCAATTTGTTTTTTATATATAATCCTAAACGATTGTAGCATGTCAGACTGCACAAACATGGCTTCTACGTCACACTGTAAGATCTCAACGGTCATTATATCAGACTAAACGACAATAAAGATTGTGGCTGAAATCCCACGGTGTGAGCAGGACTTAACTTCCATCAATATAACCCACCTGCTTGCAGATGGAGCATGTGCATGTCATGTTGGAAGTTACCTAGCTGGGGACATTTTTCAGGCACTGTGTAATATCATTGCGCCTGCTGCAACCACTGTGATCATTACTCTGGAATTAGAGTACAGTAATGTTCTACATGATAGTTTTATATAGTTTCTTACACTTTTTTTTCTACAGTCTAAGCACACAATGTAACTACAGAGTCGTCAAGCTTTAAATAAAAAAATTACCCAAACTATTTGGTCATTTTTGAGCAAGACGCTAATGGTCTGATCTGCTTCAATGATTTATGTTAAGCTAAGCTAAGACTGCTCTTGCCAGGCCCCCGAGATTGACTGAACGATTCAAAAATGGTACAACTCAATTGTTTAACTCTAGGAGAGTTGTAAAATGAGCCTTCTTTTCAAAGAGGGCAGAATGAATTGTTCTCACATCAAGAGGGAAGTTTTTGTCAATCTCCTCCACCAGCTTTTCCAGGCAGTCTGGATTAGTAGCAAGATTATAGAGGAGGTAAGAGAGCGTCATGCTTGTAGTCTCATAACCACCCAGGATAAAAATGAAGGATTGGGAGAGAATCTCATGGTCCGTTAAACCTAGCAAATGCACAACAACAACAAAAGTTTAAAAACAATTCACATCTCAGACAGTCATAAATATAAGAAATGAAACAATGTGAAATGTAATGTGACAAGGTCTCTCAGACCTTTTATTGGCTGTTCACTTGGGTTGTCCTTCACTTGATCATCAGGTATTTGATTCTGGATCATGAGTCTAAGAAAGTCTACCCGACCCTGATTAAAAAACACAAAATAATATTAATCATAATCTGCTGCGTCAAAATTTCTGACAAATCAGACAAAATGGAAGAAATCTGAAACTGAAAGAATGAAAAAGTAGCAAACAAACATTTGATTCACTATGCTCATCCTTAATCTTTCTCAGAGCCTTGTAGTAAAAATCCGTAGTTGACCTTGAAAACACACTTATTCCCATTTTTCCCAAAACATTTGCAGCAAGGGGAAAAAAAGCTGAAATGAAAAACATAATGATAATAATAATAATAATTATTATTTTTTATCTGACTTTATACTGTTCATGTAAACATCAAATCAAAATGACATACCTAAAAGCAGAAAGAGAGGACTGACAGGACTGATGTTGAAAAACTTTTTGATGCTGGTAACAAAAGGATCATCAGGGTTGTTTATGGAGTCGAAGTCAACGCTAAAGGAGGAGCTGGCGACAACATCTAAACTGTATGGAGCCACAACACTGAAACACAAATAGGTGTTTCATGTTAAATATATAACATAGTGATCATTTATGTTTGTAAAAAAAGATTTATGATTAGAAAATTAGAAAAAATGTCACATACTCTTTTATTTTAACAGGCAGATTGTGGTCGCTCTTTTGCATGTTTTTAATAAAACGATCAGCATGTGTCATAGCTATGGGAAATATCTGAAACATTACAAAAACAAAGTCAGCAATAAAAAGTGTTACAGTATGAAATAATGTAAATGTTACATAAAAGAAAAAAGTAAGACGTTTTAACATCAACAATGACAAAAAATGCTGCATTTTTTTCAAACCTGTTAAACAATATTGTACTCCATTGTACAAACGAAGCATACAAATATTGTTTTATAAAAGACTTATTTTGCTATACAGATACAAATGAAAGATACTAAAATTCGGATCCACATGAGAGTGAGTACATTTTGTCCTTCACTGTACCTCCTTCAGTCGTCCACTGGTGAAATACGGAGAGAGAGAACTACGAATTCGCCTCCATCTCTCATCTTTAACCAAAGTTATTCCATCAGCAAAAGGGCCGACTAAATCTGGATTTATATTCTGTAAAAAAAAATCATGACTCCAAATGATGATTGATTGCTACTTGGTCATATAGCAATAATGCTCTTTATGACCCTTCTAGTACCACTGTGGTGTCCTCACCCTTCTGTTCGTGAAGGTAGAATAACATTCTTTCACCATAATCGTTTTGATCATTTC
>CAIGQQ010006950.1:1749293-1760005 GCA_903798035.1 Danio albolineatus
ATCTGGCTATAAATTTAGCATTAATTCTGTTACCACAACATCCCTTTTAAACTGATGCAACTATTGTGCAATTATTGCTTATGTAAGACACAGGAAATGATGTCACTTGCCCTCACTGATAAGATTTGAAGCACTGAAAGCAATCCATGCTCTTTAAACATTTTGATCTGAGAGGTTTTTACTCCAAGAATTATTTAACAAAAAGTCAGAATTTTTACCATATCATGACACAGAATTTATTGTGTGTTGGTTGTTCAATAGCCGTTTAAATATGATTTAGTTAATCCTACTGTTAGCATTAATGCTAGCAAATGGAACCTTTGGTTAGAAAGCTTAAAATTGTGGACTTGATAAATAATATTGTAAAGAAATATCCTGTTCACATTAAAAGTTTTTAAAAAAGAAGTGACCTTTGGAAATCACTGTGTAATAATTAAAATTAATATACTGGAAATAATTTATTTTAATGCAAAGTATTTATTTTTGTAATGCAAATGTTTCTCCAGTTATAGAATCACCCTGCAAGCAAGAGCTGAAACACGCACAATTAGAGTAACTCTGTATAACTGTACCTCAGACTCAGACATCTCTGCAGGTCTCTCTGTCAGCGCAGTGCTCTCGGTGGAAACCACACCATTGTAATTGCTACAGATGTCTTCGTCTGAATAGCGCAGTCCGGCTGGATTGGGCCGTGGAGGAGATCTGAAGGAGAAGATTAGGAAATGTTAAAGCAATGCAAACAAAAAATATTTTCTTTATCTCTTAGGATTTTTGGCCTACCTCCCTTAAGTGTCTTAAAACCCTAAGGCACCTAATATTGCAATGATTTTGTTAATAAGATGTGGACAAAGCCAAGTACAGTGTTTTGAGCTTGTCAACTACTTAAGAAGCAAGTTAAAAATGTAAACTTTGGTTTGCTGCAGAGACTTTGTGTCCATATTTTCTTAAACATTGAGACGCTATTCTTGAGAAATCCTTACCCTGTTTGGCACTGAATAAAAATCCTTTAATTCACAGTAAATAAAAGATTGCTTGCTTGAGGTGGTTTCTGGACTTGTGAAAAAGGCTTAATGTGAAATATGGAAGATGGAAACACGTTTGCTGAATAAACTGTATGATGCAGAGAATATTACACCCTTGTGACTAATTAGCTGTCTCCATTATGCTTGCCTTGTTTACTGTTGGTTACTAGGTTACCAGTACTACAGTCAGCCACTCTAACAACATAATAGAAAAGCACCTGGGAGTTCTGAGAGTGTTTTGGACAAGCAAATTCTCTTGACAAGAAACAAAATGATGTTGCAAAACAATAAGATTTTTTCAGTTAAACTCTCAGATTACGTATAGGTATTGGGTGTGGTTAACACTTAACCATGCTCCTCCACCTGTCAGTTTTGACAACCAACAGAAACGGTGAGGAGGAGGTGTCTGTTAGGTTCTCATTACTCTTCTAAAACCCATTTACCGATCTTTCTGAATGAAATGTCTGCTTTATTACATCCATTCAACTCTCAGTACGAAAAACAAGCCATGACCACTGTTTTCTCATTTAACATTCTGTTTCTCCATAGGAAAAAAAACTGCTTCTGAATGATATGGACTTTAAAATTGAGATTCCGGAAACAATTAACATTGTTCAGATCAGACAGAAAAGAATCATAAGATATAGATAAAGGAGTGGGTGAGGATTATAAAACCTGTGGAAGTGAGATGAAAACAACAGTCCTGCACAGACCTCTACAGCACTGCACACTCCTGCCTTGCAGACAAAATATTCTGTCATTATTTACTCATTCTCATGGTGTCCCAAACTCGTATTACTTTCTTTCTTTCTTCTGCAGGAAACAACATATTGATGAATGGTTTTGGTGACCATTAATTTCAGTTGTATGGAGAAAGAGAGAAACCTTTTAAATATTTTATGTTTCATGAAGAAAAAGATAGTACAGGTTTGAAGAACATTGGGTTTGGGGTGGTTATAGGTGTTGGACAGAATGTTATTTTTGTTTGAACTATGCTTTTAAGGTTGGGAACTGCATATAAAATATAAAAAATAAAAGAATTGTGCTAAAATTCAAGTTCAACTATGCTGATTGTGCTGCTTGTTTAACCTACTTATCTAAAATGAGCTGACACAACAGAATTCTTGAGATTTTTTTTGGACAACTTATTTCATGTTCAATCAACTTAATTTTAAGTTAAAAAGTTTACTTGTTGGAAAAACATGAATCAATTGTGTGGAACCCAGAATTTTTGACAGTGTAGTCGATTAGCAAAGTTTGTGTATCTAATCAGCTGTAATAAAACAGAATGAAAAGCTTGTTTCAATTGCTTTGTCAAGTCATATTAATAAGGGGTCATTTACATTTGCCACAATCTTGTGTTCATAAGCAGCTCAACTGTTTTATGAAAAATCTTACTTATATTGGTGGTTATAAATGGTTATAATGCTAAATATACCAGGCTATAACAATCATTGTTGAGTAATGACGCATGGACAAAGTAAAAGACTAAACAGTTCAATGTATTTCAATGTAAACTCTAAAGGAACACGCCAGCTTTTTTGAAAAAGGCTCATTTTACAACTATCCTTTAGGTAAACAGATGACCTGAATCCTTTTTTAATGTGTTCAGTCAATTTCTTGTTCTGGCGGGGTCACTTTTAGCTTAGCATAGCATTTAATAAGCATTTCACGTACATTTGAAACGCATTTAACAAGTCATTTTAAATATTAACACATCCTTTAATGCCATTAATAACAAGTTCCATGTTTGCTGTGAAAACAACGACAGTAACCTAATATCGGCTCTTTAGAAACCGGTTAAACTAGCATGAAATGGGTTTTCATTCAGAACTGTACAAATCCCCAGTGGGCTGACCCAAATATAAGCTGTTTTTGTACGGTACCTGGTGCCATTCTTCCTCAAGAAGACGCCCTTCACATGAACAGGCCTGCTGTTGAGCTCCAGAGCGGTGAATCCTCCATTGTCCAGCGTGACCGTCTCCTCCACCGTGGACACAGCTTTACCTACAGCAGTCAGCATATCATCATCACAGCAAAAACATCCCCTGGGTCAAACTTTAATCATTGTTTGCTGGACGCCGTGGGAGTCTGAGTGGGTGGACGTGTTTATTTGGATGAACATGCATGCAGATTTATAGAACATAATTATTATGTGCGGGAGGATGGATGGATGAATGTGTTGTTAGAAGGCTGAAGAGGTTTGCTTAAGGTCACCTGTTCCACAGCTCTTGTACTTCCTGTTCTGTCCATGCAGGACAAGACCAAACACCACCAGCAACAGCAGAATCAAGCCACACAGCGCCAGCACGATGAGGAACCACCACTCCTCATAAAACGGAGTATCCACTTGAGCTGTTTATGATCGAAGAAACAAAATATAGAGATTTAGGGAAATATAAAGAAGTAGATTGCTTACATTTTCTACATGTTTTTTGCTTGCACAATACATGCAACAGGTCTCAGTAAATGTATAGGACATGTAGTATTTTTGATTCATTTGGGTGAATTCACCAAAACTCAGCTGATATGAACTGCAGAGTGTGTTATCTGAAAAGGCAAAGTTTTTCCTTTGAAATGTCAAGTGTACTGAAGACTTCTTTAAAATGATCTCTAATAGACAGAGTCACGTTGTAAAGAAACACTAGGTACCTGCTCACAATTTATATCACGTATTCACACATCCATATAGACTAGTCACTGATTTCACAAAGTTATGTTTTTTTTGTGAGTTTACACAGACATAACATGTTTGTTTTCAAAGTATTGCATTTAGAATTTTCAAATGTTGCCAAATTTTATGTTTTTTTTTGGTCAAAGCATATTCTTAAACTCAAACTGTAAACCAATTCACATTCATTTATTGTGTATTATATATACAGGGTTCGTTCAATACCACACTGATAATGTCGCTATGATGAACATGCTCATTTTTGCTTTCCTGACAAAAAAGCTAACACACATGCCAGTGGATTTTAGTAGATATTAGTATATTTGTAAATATTTAGTAAATAAAAACAACCCAGGCTCATATGCGGATACATACCCAGGTCTGCATTTCTGGGGACAGTGAAATAAGTAAGCGGAGATACCTTCGCTCGCTGTTTTTGCAAATCTACCAGAGGCCACTGTGTATGCTTTTTCATTCATTCATTCATTCATTCATTCATTCATTCATTCATTTTCTTTTCAGCTTAGTCCTTTTATTAATCTGGGGTCGCCACAGCGGAATGAACCACCAACTTATCCAGAATATGTTTTATGCAGCGGATGCCCTTCAAGCTGCAGCCCATCACTGGTAAACACCCATAAATTCTCATTAACACACAAACACTACAGACAATTAGCTTACCCAATTTACCTGCACCACAGGTAAATCCTTGCATAAATCCACCAGAAGGCGCAATATACACTTCAGCTGACCAGGCCAGCTTGCTGTTGACTGACTGACTGACTAACTGACCCACCCACCCAATTCCTTAAACCCAAACGATAGTGTAAAGTAAAGCCGTTGCGGCCGCATGTTTTCACCATGTTTTCAGCCTGTTGTTTATTTATTCATGTATTTATTTATGTATTTATGCTTTTGCCTAGTTTCTAGAATCGTTCTTCACCAGACTCTAACCCCCGTGGTCAACTCCGCTCCCCATCCCAAGTCTATCGATGTACACGGCAAGCTACTGGGCAAACTGGTAACACCGGAACAGGCGTCTGTACAGAAGTAATCGGTCAGCGGGTATCGCTGAAATGAACCACCCTGTGGTTCAAGAAAGTATAAAATATTTATTGCATTTCCCAACCCATTAGCTTGAGTTTACGTTATAGTAATGCTGATAGTCACCAATCTAGAAGGTGTTTTCTGATATAAGAGAAGCAGCAGTGATCATCTACCATATTTAGAGCATCAGTGACACATGTTTACTGGCCCTCGTCCTATCTGCTCATCTCTGGCGCTCTAGAGCAAAGGAGAGCGTGGCCCAAATGTGCCAGAACTCTCCAGTCATTCTTGACAGCTGCTGATGGACCGCTCTGACAGCAATACTGAGCTGCAGTGACATCAACTCACAGACAGATTGCTGCATGCCTGTGGTATGAATATTTCAGCCCCATAACATGCAAGATGCTGATAGCATACTTTGCTTTTCATTTACAAACAGACCTCTAGGACTTGCACCGCACTGCATTAATTACTTGCTGAGGCAACATGGGAGATTTCTTGCACTAGCACTCGTCAATAGCCATGAAGACTGAGTGAAACAGAGAAGAAAGCTCTCATCTTTAACAGCGTCTACCTTTCTGAAAGCTGTAATACTTTAGATTTTAACACTGAAATCTTGCTTTTAAATGACCGACAGCACTGTTGGCAAAGTCAAAACTGGAATCAATGCATCGTTCAAGGTTTATAATCTCACATGCTATATTAACAGCACTCTTGTTATCAGCAACAAACTAATAACGGTGAGACTGTGTAAACATCTCGAAACCTTTTCAACAGCATTATAATTATGTATCTCAGCTGTAATATTCGGGCAAAGGTCTTGGCAATATTTGTTTATATCTTGCTTCACGTTCCTTTTAAGGCACTGAAGCTTTCGTTGATTAACTTCCTCCATACAGAAATAGGACAGAAACTTGTTGTATTATCTGTGATAAGGCTGGTAGTTGAGAGTCCATGAGCAACAAATTTTGATGTAATTGCTCAACCACAGGAAAACATATGGTAACAAGGCAATCTAAATGAGTAAACATTTATAAAACTCAAAATGGAAAGAATAGCAAACCTGTAACTCACAAACGAACTTAAAAATAATTCTAATTCTGGAATTTTGTCTTTTGCAATGGTTATGTTCTCATGTTAAAGTGGTGGTCCACTACGATATCATATGTTAAAGTTTAGTTGATGTGTAATGTAGCTGTGTGAACAAACAACATCTCTGTTGTTTAGGGACTACAAAAAAATACATCCTGGTTAATGATGTCATAAACCCTTCAGGCTACAAGCATACACTCCATGCAGCAAAGGGGCATGGCCAGATCCACTGTAATGTTATAGCAGAGATGTTTCCTGGTGACATGGAGCCGATACGCGAATTACAGCACATTATGTTAGTTGACCAATCAGAGCCTCTTGAGGGCGGGCCTTTCAGAGGAACTAGGAAATATGACAGTCGTTTTCATGTTAGCTGAGTAGCTTTATATCATCAATATAAGATATAGGAAAAACGTGATTCTTTACAAGTGAAGCATTAGCACACATTGCTTTGCACCCCACAAACAGAATCAAGCTTTAAAAATACCCTCTGGACCACCCCTTTAAGACACTTGTTTAAAACGTCGAAACAATTTGATAATGCAGTAAGAAATTTTTTTTATTTTCTTTGTGGATTTTTCATCCCATTGCTAGACATTTTCTCCCTATTTCCTTTCATAAACTCCCTTTATCCCTTAAAAGACAAGCTGTCTTTTTGGCATTAAAACAGTACTGTCGGTATTTACTAAACCTGAGCAGATCAGAATAGCAATGAAAAAGCATGGACAGCAATCTTTGAACCTGACCTTTCTGAATATGCATTTGTAGGAGTTTCCTGGTCAGACACAAAAGGACAGTATTTAAATTATTTATGATTTACTAACCTTTGCACTCCTAAAATAATGGGGTTTTGTGCCATTATTTTATGCCTAAAAACATATCTTATATGTCATGATTGAAATAGCTGCAGTTTTGCCAGCATTAGGCACCACAGAGAACAGATTGTTGGTGGTATAAGGCTGAAGATTGTTTCCATGTGTATTTATTTGGAATGCCAGAGGAACATATTGTCCAAACATATTGTTTTGTAAATATGCTATTTTTATTTGCTTCGGGAATTAAAAGACAACTTAAAACAAACAACTAGGGTGAGTCACGTAATACCAGCATGATCTTAATTCTCTCAGATGTGTGATCTGTTCTCCTCGTGCCTGAACTTTAAAAAACCCAGTTGTCAAAACATACATTTTGTGGACAATCTAAATACAGATGGACATGGCAAAAAAATGTTTAAGCTGAGTGCATGTGGCCTGTCCAGTCTTTCACCCTTACATGAAAATGTTTTTTGTCATTGTCTTGCAATATGCTATATGCTATAGGTCTATTTTGTCAATATGCCCATTATTTGTCGAAAAATAAATAAATCAAATAATTATAAAGACCTAAATATATTATACTCAATATGTGTACCTTAGATGACTTTATAAAATGAAGAGATTCTATTATGAAATAGGTTGCCTTTGACATCACGAATATTGATTATTTTCTTAAAACTCCCTCATATTTGTCCTTACTCCAGTAGAGAAATGCACCAAGCCCTCACCCTCACCTTATGTGCTGTGCTTACAGAGTTGGTTGACAATGTAAATGATATGTTACATCTTTGTTCTTTAGTTTGTGCATTGTTGGTAAATCATCTCCAGAAATATCCACACACCCATTAGCATTGTTTTAGGATCAAGCAAATTTGCCCTATTAGGTAAATCTGACCCTTAATATTTTGCGCCATTTTACTTTTCAAGCAAAAGTATCCCAATAATTTGCACTGGTAAACAAGAGTGGTACATTTTTGTAGTGTGAATATTAGAATTTCAACAGAAATGAAGACATGAATGATTATTCAGTAGCAATTAAGTAATAAAAATTTAAAAAGATTGATGGGAGAAACAAAAATGTTTAAAATGTTGAATCAAATGAACCAACTACAAAAACATTGCAAATGCAAAACGAGTCACATTTTGAATGTGTTTGAACCATATGCTGCTTACAACAGTGTAAATGCAACAAAAACTGGTTGAATGTGTAATCCATTAAATGCAAAAACAAATAATTTAATACAATTAAACAATGGGCGCCACAGTGGCATAGTGGGTAGCACATTTGCCTTACAGCAACAAGGTCGCTGGTTTGAGCCTCGGCTGGGTCAGTTGGCATTTCTGTGTGGAGTTTACATGTTCTCCCCGTGTGAGACATGTGGTATAGGTGAATAGGGTTGGCTAAATTGTCCGAAGTGTACAGTATGAGTGTGAATAAGAGTGTATGGATGTTTCCCAGAGATGGGTTGCAGCTGGAAGGGCATCCGCTGTGTAAAACATATGCTGGATAAGTTGGCGGTTCCTTCCGCTGTCGTAACTCCAGATTAATAAAGGGACTAAGCCGAAAAGAAAATGAATGAATGACTTAAACCATATATGTGCAGACATGTACAGTAGTTTACATCCATGGCATCCATATTACAGTGTTTTTAGTCATTTTTTGCCAAAGTGTAATGAGTAAACAGAAATATATCAACACAATAAAAATGTGCATTACATTATATTATAGCTGTATTACATTAATTTTATTTATTTCATATTTGATTTTTAGAATATTCTTGTAGTTCTATGAAACATATATTAGGATCATTTAACCTTGCTAAGAAGCAGCAGCCATTCTGTGAGAACACAGTTCAGTCACGTGGGTGTAAAAAGTCGCATTACAGCTAAATAGTATCAACAGTAACCGATGACATGTCCGAATGTCTTTGATGACTCATCATCACTGTGCAGAAGTGTGAGGAGAGCGTGTGATTACCTGACATGGCAGCAGAGGGCGCACTCGGCTCACCGTAGCCAAACTCATTGACGGCCAGCACCCTGAACTGATAGCTGATTCCCTGCCGCAGACGGTCCAGACTCACAGAGTGAGAGGTGCTGGTGGGAGGCAGGTGTCGAACAAACGTATCCCACAACCCCTCGTCTGTGGAGAGCAAGGTCACTTTCTATGAAAATGTCACCATGCACTTGGAAGCACTAAGTTCATTATACTTAGCAGACACTGACATCAAGAGCAGCTAGCAGCTGTTTTGCTGCCTGACTAGACGATGTTCAATGGGAATCAAAGTATGATGACATGGAAAGGGCAGTTATATAAATGAGCCCCACCAACAATGGCAAGTAAATGTTCAGTGAATGACATCAGACCAGCAATCAGACTGCTAAACGAACACTCGACAAGCACCAAGTGGGAGTAGAAATTTGGTTTCGGTTATTAGCAACAATACATGGTTTGAACTGGAAAAGCGATGAAAAAAACTATATAACTCATATTCTACGCATATTCTATTCATATTCTACGCATATAACGCATATTCTAGTGACTTTTACCTCAGAGATAAAACACATTTGCTTTCTGTCTGTAACTCATTGTAATAATTTAATACAATTAAACAAAGGGCGCCACGGTGGCATAGTGGGTAGCACATTTGCCTCACAGCAAGAAGGTCACTGGTTTAAGCCTCGGCTGGGTCAGTTGGCATTTTTGTGTGGAGTTTGCATGTTCTCCCTGTGGTCGGGTGGGTTTCCTCCGGGTACTCCGGTTTCCCTCACAAGTCCAAAGACGTGGTATAGGTGAATTGGGTAGGCTAAATTGTCCGAAGTGTACAGTATGAGTGTGAATGAGAGTGTATGGATATTTCCCAGAGATGGGTTGCAGCTGGAAGGGCATCCGCTGTGTAAAACATATGCTGGATAAGTTGGCGGTTCATTCCACTGTGGCAGCCTCGGATTAATTAAGGGACTAAGCCGAAAAGAAAATGAATGAATGACTTAACCATATATGTGCAGACATGTAGTTTACATCCATGGCATCCATATTCCAGTGTTTTTCAGTTATTTTAACGTGTAATGAGTAAACAGAAATATATCAACACAATAATAATGTGCATTACATTATATTTATAGCTGTATTACATTAGTTTATTTATTTATTTCATATTTGTTTTTTAGATTTCTCACGTAGTTCTATTAAACTTATATTAGGGTCATTAAACCCTGCTAAGAAGCAGCAGCCATTCTGTGAGGACACAGTTCAGTCACGTGGGTGTAAAAAGTCGCCACAATGTACATTCAAAATATGAATAGATTATAAAAATGAGTTATAAATCAAAAGGTTATTGGCTCTACTTTGAAATGATGATGTTGAGTGATAAAATTAACCTACATCTTTCAAATATGCAAGACAAAAATTTTACTTTATGGAGAAAAACTGGTAAAACTCAGATGGCTGACAGGAATTGGTTGGTAGATTATATAGTTTGCAGATATGTGCTGCAAATATTGGACATTGACAGCAATAAAACAGCATTTATGAGATTCCCCGTCAAATCTAAGATCTTATGATATTACATGAAAACAATTACAACACAGTTTAGCATACAAATAATTTATGAGGTAAAATAAATATGCAATCAATTTATCAATAACATAGCCTAATTATCCATTACAGTGATATTTTTGTTCTATTAATCCATGTTTATTCAGACTTATAAACCTTTTAAATTAACATTTCAAAATTGTTTATTCTACCTTCGTTTTCGCTATTAATTTTTTCAAATATGTTGCCATGTGCTTTTTATTATTATGATTTTCCCCATACATTGATAGTTTTAGTAACAGTTAGCTGCATGGTTGTTCTTTTAGTATCTAGATTTTAGTTATTCATCTAATATTTCATCTTGTATTGATTTTTTATTTTAGCCTTATGCCAGAAGCCAATTATAACTCTTATCTGTTATTAACGCATTTTGCTCATGTAGCAAATAATAACATTGATGATACCTTTCAATTTAATTATTAAAACTCAGTATTTGCAGAGTTCTCTCCCATTAATAATAAAAGCAG
>CAIGQQ010006950.1:1808351-1825271 GCA_903798035.1 Danio albolineatus
ACACACACACACACACACACACACACACACACACACACACACACACAGACACACAGACACACAGACACACACACACACACGCACACGCGCACGCGCACACACACACACACACACACACTCACACACACACACGCACACGCACACACACACACACACACACGCACACACACACACGCACAGCACATTGATAGTCTTTTTATACTGCAAGTGAACTTTACCAAGCATTTTTCCTGTCTTGCCTTACCATGTTCTTGACCCTTTGTTTAATTTTTGATTGTTTGCTGCCTGCCATTTACCTACTCAACATTGTTTGAGATGTCTTTGTCATGACAACTTGACATTACCAGTACAACATACCTTGTCATAATATATAATTCTAATTATGTCATGAATATTTTTCTGATCAGTTTTCAGCAAAACAAATTGAATTTTTCATTAAAATGACAGTCAAATTGTCAGTACTGTCAACTGATTTTTAAACAGCTTCAATAATATTTAATGACATTTTAACGACAAATTGAGGTCAAGAAAAGAATAAATGATGCTGTTGCAAAATTCATGACACAATCATAATGGCCTCATGACAATCATGTTTATGACAGATTTATGACAAGTTCTGCTGTTTTGGTAATGTTTAGTTGTCATGATAAATAAAAGAATATGCTGTATTTGTTTATGCTATGTTTTTCATAAAGCCATTTCAAACAATGTCTACTTGCATTTAAAATGACAACTGAGCTAACGACACTTAATGACATCAGCATCCTTATGATCTCTTTCATAATTCTAAATGTGACATGTCATGATCATAAAGGTTTCATGGTAGTCTTATGAACACCCCCTTCAAGTACAGCATTACCCAATCAGCAATTGCGAATTCTTTCATAACTGCATGGCCTACGCTTTCTTACATAATTTGGAAAACCACAAACATATAACTACCAGTAAAAGGAATATGTGAAAAAATCTAATCTGTTCATTTCCCATTTACCCAAAACACACTGCACAAGCCAATTGGGCTCATTAACGAACTAAACATGTCGTTTAGGTCTCATAACTGATTTCTGTTGATTGAGATGAGTTGCACGGTGCTTTCCAAACGAGGGGGCTTCTTCCGCTATCCGCATTGGTTGGTTAAAGGGAATATTTCTCCCATGATGCCCCACTCCTAAAAGCCTCCAGCTGGTAAAGACACAAATCAGTCCTGAATAATCCATTTAGCAACAATCTGGCTGTTTAAAAAAGCACTCAAACGCTGATGGCTGAGTGAGTTTTCAACTGAGAGAGGGGACTCATCATAATCAAAACGAGATGGCCCTCTGAATGCATATAAAATACTATTCGACTGCCCATATAATCATAGCTGCGGATCCAACATAACTCATATGCAAAAAGCGCAGGCGCCCGTATAGCCCAAGGTACTGATTGTTTCTCACTCTCTCAAATTGGATTGAGTATCATAAATTGCCGCAGTGGAAAAAAGGCTCCTACGCATTTAATAACACTCCCTCCATACTACCCTTATTGCACAGCCCTCATGAGCCCGGCAGGAACGACACGAGGACCAGAAGCAGCCCAGAGTGAAATAAAAGCTCAGTCTAAAGGGGGTTCACTCTTTGGGGGTTGAGAAATGGCAAAAGAGTAATGAAAAGCATGATATTAGATTTTTGCAGATATCTGATTATCCAATCATTTAAATTTATTTTGGTTGATAGCCTATGCCGATACCAATATTATTTTTTTGTTTGCATGCATTTTTGTAAAGTGTAAAATAAATGTCATGTTTGTGATTTTTATTTCATATAATCAGCAGCAGCCACTGCTGCATCGTTGGTTCACGCGACTAAAGCATTTTTAATCCAGCACAAGAAGAAAAAACCACATGGCAGCATCATGGTTAGTAGAAGAGGTCCAGATGTTCCTATCATTGGTAGCAAAGCAGCTGATGTTTTTTTAGCAAGACAACTAAGCATGTCCTGACCCTCCTGTTTTTCCCGGGATTCTCCTGTATTTTACAGTTCTATCCTGCGATCATCCCGTAATTGTATTTTTCTGTATTTTCTCCCGCAGTTTCATTCTTTCTGTGAAGGGTGGCAATAACCATCAAAGGGCACCTATGGTGAAAATCATATTTTTAAGCTGTTTGGACAGAACTGTGTGTAGTTATAGTGTGTCCACAGTCATATTGGGGTTATATACACACAATAAGTCTCATTAAAAAAATTTCCTGATGTTAAAATAGCATCCAAATCCCTCCCATTTTGAGGCCGCCTGCAACTTGACGGTGAAGTGCGGTTTCCCCGTCCACCCAGTTGATTGACAGCTTTGTAATAACATGTCTCTGTAGTAACGCGTATAATCATATCAGCAAGACAGGACGTGCGCAAAGCAACCAGGAATAAAAGATCTGTTCAGTTCGCTGTGATCATCAATCATCATCAAATGTGATCAAGTGTGAGTTTTACAAGTTTAACACGTGTTTAAAACTGCATGTTTGTAATTAATTACAGCAATTTACTTCAGCTTTACTTCATCACCACAGCCGTATGTCAGCACAATAATAAAAGAAGCCGCTTCAATCCCGGTTTACCGGCGTTAAATCAGGTTTATTTAGTACATTAACTTAATGGATATCCATAAAGCAGTGGATTTACACATTTACCGTGCAAAGCTAAACGCGCGTGGTCTGTGTGTGTGTATCTGTATGTGTGCGTCAACTTTGTAACGACATTGTGTGTGACTTATCGTTGCAACTTCACAACAAACACATCAAACAATCATTGTTAAAGTTCTTACTGTAGTACTTCTCACAAACGTTACATGAGATCTGCTTCCTTCACGTCTGTCTGTTGTCTGAAGCAGCCAAGGGCGGAGATTGAGGCACACTGACAGGCACGTGGGAACGGTGGGTGGGGAGGACTAGCATTAAAGACCCCAAAAACCGCTAAAAGATGCTAAGAGCTAAACATGACAAATTTCTAAAAGGTATATTAAATAATCTGATGGGAGTTTTGAGCTGAAACTTTACAGACACATTCTGGAGACACCCAAGATTTATATTAAATCTGAAAAAAGGGGTAAACTAGGTGCCCTTTAAAGAGCCAATCCTTCCTATACACAACTCATACTGCCAAACCACCAGGGTACCACCCCATTGCTCTTAAATGTGAATCTGTTCTGTGCTTTCATTTTATTTAAGCATGAAAACACTTTGAAATAAATATAAAAACGACGCGATTCTTTTCCTTTTCATTACAGGCGGCGTTGCACCTATGCAATCCTCAAAACAGTCAGCTCATATAGCGGTGCGTGACTGTCAGAAACGTTCCATAGTCATAAATATCTTATTGTCTTTATGGCAATTCATATCAACATAATTTTCCATATCGAGCCAATGCCAATATTTACATTTTAAACAATTATCGGCTGCTTTAAATAGTTTGATAATACTGTGTATCCCAACACAAGCAGCTCACCTGTCCACCTCCCAGGAGCTGTAATTGTGGCTTATGGCAGAGGAATGGATGATCCAATCTCCACTGGGCAGCTCTTGGGTCTGTAGTGTAAAGTAGCGGACAGGGGACGAGCCGTCGCCTCCTGGGACCCAGTTGAGCAGAAGTTTGCGCGACTGTACATGGTCCTGTGGCACTCTGAGCTGGCGCGGAGGCTGTGGGCGCTCTGGAGGAGGAGAAAGAGAGATGTGTGAGTTCAGGGGTCAGGCTTTTCTTGCTGACTGTTCACAATCATAGGACAGGACTCTTCTACTCATGTGTGCATCTTGCCCTGGCCTCTCCACCCTTCACACACAACTGCATCACCTCATCGATTTTAATGGGAGGAATCGATACAGAGAGGCATAATTGTTTATTTAGAGGTGCACGGTATCGACCGCCATTAAAGATGCAGATCATGCACAACGAAAGCCATGATTGCGACGGCCTTGTCCGCGCAGCTTTAAAAGGACCAATCGAGCCATTCCAGGAGGTCAAAGGATGATATGCAATCGCTTTCCATCTTTAACCCAAACCATCTGTCTGTCTTCAAATTGATTTGTTTGTGAGCAGTGTAGCTGCTGATGCACATCGTAACTCTTTAGCAGTTTAATAATGGCAAGGAATAATATGAATCATGAAGGAGTGGTGAGGGTTTAAACTGACTGTAGATTTGTGCTTAAAATGATTACAAAGGTTCATCGGCAAACATGATTTTAAAGAGAAATTAAATAATCAATGTAAAAAAAATAGCTGTTTCACAATGTTGCCATATGAATGTGAGTTTTCAGCCTATTTTGGATAATTGCTGTCCTTCTGAAACACCACCAGCAATCAGTTTCTGTCATTTTCACCATACAGAACAATCCACTGTATCAAAAATGTAATATGATATTACACACAAATAAAGTTTTACACACAAATAAAGTGACACAAATAAAGTTAACAATAAATGACAGTAAATTATTGTTAGTGTATTTTTACTGTTAAATCTTTTGGTTTAGCATGTTAGAAACAGTATCAACTATTATTAAGTATTTTCTGTTTTACAGGAGGAAAACATGGCGTGATTTTATATATTACACTTTGCATTATAGATGTCTTGATTCAGTCTTTGCCTTACATTATGGATGTCTTGATTCCAATATTTGTTTTTTCTTAATATATATTAAAAAAATACATATTTGTTGCAAAAGATTGCATCAAATGATGGTGCATTTTTCAATACCTACTGGGCGAGACCTGCGTAACAAGTGATGTATAATATATGATTGGTCTCGGCAGAGGCAATACTGATCAGTTAGATCAGTCATATACAAATATCAGTTAAATGTCAATCATTCGAAATCGATACTTTCATCAGCGTTCAATAGCAGTACTAAGTTAAATCAGCATATTTGATATATTTCACTACTTATTCAGAAAAGGCTTTTTAGGCATATATGCCATGTTTCATATCATTCATTCATTACATTTCCTTCAGCTTAGTCTCTTTATTCATCAAGGGTCAACACAGCGGAATGAACCACCAACTTATCCAGCATATGTTTTACACAGCGGATGTCCAGCTGCAAACCCGTACTAGGAAACATCCATACTATGGCCAATTTAGTTTATTCAATTCACCTGTACCGCATGTCTTTGGTCTGTGGGGGAAACGGGAGCACTCGGAGGAGACCCATGTGAACAAGCAAACTCCACACAGAAATGCCAACTGACCCAGCTGGGAATCGAACCAGCAACCTTCTTGCTGTGAGGTGACAATGCTAACCACTGAGCCACCGTGTTGCCCAGTGTTATGGATCAAATTCTTACAATTTATCAACAAAATTTTGTATCAACAAAAACTGTTTTCACTGCAAAAGAAACCAAAGGAGCTGAAGGGAAATTCAGTTGTTTTTATGTACTTTAATGAAGCTCAAAAATAGCATAAATGGATTTATTTGGCAAAATTATAACTGCATAAATAATGAGTTTGCCATGACACTTTAATACTGTAAACTCATAAGTTTAGGCTCAAAATGACTTGGAGGTGGAATCCCAATTAAACAAGCACATTATGCATTATTCTAGAAATCCTAACAAGTAAAATATTCTTATTTAAAAAGGGTAACAGTAAATGTAAATAAATACATGACCCGTACGTGAGCATCACTTGCCGTCTGTCGGTAACCATGGCTGCTTGTCTGATTTTTGTCAAAAGGAGGAGGTTGTACAAAATTTGACACTGCAATTTTCTAGTCATTAAAACAAATCTAGAAGGAGCTAGCCACAGGAGCTAGCTAGACATTGATTCAACATTAATTCAACTGATTCGCTCAGATGCTTGATTTATTCGGGACTGAAGCAAGTGCTTGTTTTTATAAATTAACCATTGAATCATTGATTCGTTCATTAAAAAAAACCGAATAGTTACTGAATCATTTAGCAATAAAAACACTACTAAATTGGTCAGGAGTGCACTATGCACTTTGTTTACAAGTATTTGCTTACAAAATAAATCAAAAACAGTCAACACTGTTAAGCCTTCAGAACCTAGACTGCATCTCTGCACAAGAAGTTTAGGCAGAGGAGAAATGGTTATACCCAACTGAAAGTTTTTTTCTTCACTTGGTGAAGTTTGTTCCTCGCCAGTGGCTTGCTTGGATTGGGACTTGTGGATGAATTGTGGATGTACAAGTGCTATAAAAATAAGGATGAATTGAATTGAAGTAATATTGCATCTATATATTGTGTTTAAATATATCGTGGCTTAATATTAAGTACTCATTTTTTGATTTCTTGCAAATGATCAATGTTAAATCTGCAACCATGCTTGTACTTGTGAAAAGTATGTTGCTTTATTAGGCTATATACGTTTTTCGATGTGTGTGTGCAGTTATACTCATTTATATTGACTTCTTTGCTTTGACTTTCTTCTCTTACACAGAGTTGTTTAATGATTTATTGTGGTTTAAGTGAAATTCTCTTTCACCATCTTTTAAAAACGCAACTTTTCCCAGACAAGTGGATAAACATTAATATCAAGCATGGAGTTATGTATGGGTTTACTTCACCTCTGATCTCAGTAGTTATGACCACAGCCTGTGCAGGCGTTCCCCAGCCCTGCTCTGTCTTGGCGGAGATGCGGAAGATGTAGGCCGACTCTGGGGTCAGACTGGAGGCGGTGAACTGACGGGTATCAGGGCCCACTTCTATTGTGATGAACTGGTTGGGATCTCCAGAATCCAGACGGTAAGCCACCTGGTATCCTGCAAAACAGTGATTAGATCATCTGAGGTGAGCGCTGATCCTCTTTCCTTTCTCATGTCTACCGCGAGACAGCTTCACCCACATCAAATGTCTGAATAACAATTCCACAAACTTTAAGAGACAGGCATGGTTTAAAGAATTCGAAGTACAGCTGAAAAAAAAATATCCTCAAAATGGCATTTGTAGTAGAGAAACAATCTTTGGAAAAACAACAGCAGGTTTATGAGATGAACAGCTTTCAAAAAGGCTTCAGTGCTCTGGAAAATTTGGTCTATCAGCATCTACTCTAAATTCAGTTCTGGTTAACGTCTGCAGTCATTGCTTTCCTTTACTGCAAAAAGGCTTTATTTAAATATGTTTTTTTCATCGATGAAGTCTCCTGCCTTCACTCCTTCTATCAAATTCAATTCAAATGTCAAACTCAATACAAAGAAGAAGAAAAAAAAACCAAGAAGCACAAATAAAATGGTGAAGCACAACAAACCTGAATCAGATAAAACGGGTTTGTTTTATTTTTACACAGTACCATTGGTATGTCTCAATTTTGTTCTTTTAACTCAGTTATACTGGATGTCCATTTATCATTATCGCGAATTACCACTTTGTTGCAATTATTGAAAAACACCAAATATGTTGGGGAAAAATAGATTCACCAGTAGATTCTACTCACCTTGAAGGAGTTTGAATAGTATAAACTAAAGCTGCACAATATTGGAAAATTCTGATATTGAGATTTTTCTGCAATAAAACATGAATACAATTTCACAGGATAGTTTGAACGGCTCTATTTGACAGTTTTCTGGGAAGCCTAACAATATTCGGGTACAGAAATTAAATAATCACAATGCAATAAATGCTTTTCTGACTTTGCTTTTTCTCGTTTGTAGTCCAAATGTCTAAAAATTCTTACATAAAGAGAAAATATTCTTTTGTTTTCAACTTGAGAATAAATAAGTGAAAATTATGGGTTTTTCCTTAAAACAAGCTAAATTCTCTAGCGGGTAGGGTTAAGTAAAATAATGTTATTTTCGCTTTGAAATAAAGATATTTGGGCTAGAACAAAACAAAACTTCTAAGTAAGATTTTTTTTTTGTTTTTGCATAAATCGAATATATATTTCATATAAATACAATAATTAAATACAATTCTGTAGCTCCGGGTAAACTATAATTTAGACTCAACATTGCATATCTTGTGATGTGACTTTTGCAAATGTGCACATTGCAATTTCGATGCTGAAACAATATATTGTACAGGCCTAGTACAAACAAACTTTATTAATCTGGGGTCGTCACAGCGGAATGAACCGGCAACTTATCCAGCATATGTTTCACACAGCGGATGCCCTTCCAGCTCTAACCTATCTCTGGGAAACATCCACACACACTTATACATACACATATACTACAGACAATTTAGCCATGTCTTTGGACTTGTGGAGGAAACCGGAGCAACTGGAGGAAACCCCCGTGACCACGGGGGAGAACATGCAAACTCCACATAGAAATGCAAACTGATTCAGCCATGCTCGAACCAGCGACCTTCTTGCTGTAAGGCGATTGTGGTACCCACTACACCACTGTGGCACCTGCTTTTTTTTTTCTTATTTTAAATTTATTTGAAACACTCCCAACATTTCTGCTTTACATTTACATTTTTAGTGGAATCTTTTAAGTTCCCCTAACATATTTTATATCATACTAAAATATTTAAAACATGATAAGTGTATCTATATGTATAGATAAAAATGTCAGAGAAGAAAGAAAAAAAGAAAGAAAGCAAATATTTCATATTTGTATATATTTTTAAATATATGTTCAAATGTATTCAAATATAGGGCGCCACGGTGGCCAAGTGGGTAGCACGTTCGCCTCACAGCAAGAAGGTCGCTGGTTCGATCCCCGGCTGGGCCAGTTGGCATTTCTGTGTGGAGTTTGCATGTTCTCCCCGTGGTTGCGTGGGTTTCCTCCGGGTGCTCCGGTTTCCCCCACAGTCCAAAGACATGCGGTACAGGTGAATTGGGTAAGCTAAATTGTCCATAGTGTATGTGTGTGAATGACAATGTATGGATGTGTTTCCCAGAGATGGGTTGTGGCTGGAAGGGCATCCGCTGCGTAAAACAAATGCCGGATAAGTTGGCGGTTCATTCCGCTGTGGCGACCCCGGATTAATAAAGGGACTAAGCCGAAAAGAAAATGAATGAATGAATGAATGTATTCAAATATAAAAAAAAGTGTCACGGTGGCTCAGTGGTTAGCACTGTTGCCTCACAGCAAGAAGGTTGCTTGTTCAAGTCCCGGCTGAGTGAGTTGGCATTTCTGTGTGGAGTTTGCATGTTTTCCAAGTGCTAGTGTGGATTTCCACCGGGTGCTCCGGTTTCCTCCACAGTCCAAAGACATGTGGTACAAGTGAATTGAATAAACTAAATTGGCCCTAGTGTATGTGTGTGAATGAGTGTGTATGGATGTTTCTCAGTACTGGGTTGCAGCTGGAAGGGCATCCTTTGTGTAAAACATATGCTGGATAAAATGGTGGTTCATTCTGCTGTGGAGACCCCTGATGAATAAAGGGACTAAGCCGAAAGAAAATGAATGAATTAATGAATAAATGATTAAACATATGAATATATGTAAATTCAAATAAATAAATAAACCAATAAATAAATCAAACTAAAACATACAAAGCATTTTAAATTAATAAAAAAATACATTATTGTAGTAAACTATACAATATTTTTGGCAGACGATTTCCAATAGACACAGAAAAAAAAATCATATTTCCAACTCAGACGTTGAACGAGCACGGTTTGACCCAGAAGTGCTGCAGCGCACAAGGCACAACAAGCTGGGTCTGCCGAGCGTCCAACTGAATCATGTCCGAGGGAATGACATGTGTTGCAAACCTCGAGCAAAACAAATGATAACATTATCGCAAAGCATGTTGGAAATGGAATGTGTGGGCAGAGCTTGGCCGTGGGAGAGACGCAACATTATTCAAGCGTCTATTTATCTTTTGGGACGCTTGCGCTGCACGTCGGCCCCCTCGGCTGCTGTGCAAAACGAAATTAGGCCATCCCACATTGTGAGTCTGCAGCACTAGAGGGCTGCCATTTCATCCTAATGTCCACTTCAGCCATGAGGGCCACTGGAAAAAAAATCACACGCATCCATCCACGAACACACATACACACACATGCACATTAAAGCACTCTCTTTCTTCTTTCAGGATCTATATTTCCAGACATACTGAGAGAACTGTTCCCTCAACATTCATGTGGCTCTGACCTGTGCTTTGTTTATTAGGGCTTTGCTTTTGGGAGAGGGTTTCCACTGTGAGGGCATCGGCCCATGTGATTGGCTGGGTCACCACCCCACAAACTCCTGCAGCTCTATTTTCCTCATTCATTGCCCACTGATTACCCGTCCTGCAGCGGCCAGCAGAAGCTCTCACAAGGGCAGAGAGGGCAGGAAAGCCCAGCGCTACTAAATCTCAGTGAGCACATTTTCATCAACACCAGCTTTCCATGCATTTGCCTTTCTACAGATGCAACGAATTAACGACATGCTGGGAAATCTCCTTCCTCTTCTTTCAAAGAGCTCTCTCTCTCTCTCTGACTTAAATCTGCATAACCAGCATCTCTTGATCTGACATGGAAACAGTGTGCAAAATAATGCAAAATTTCGTCTGGCAGCGCCGCTGTGTTGATGTAATTAACAGCCAGGTTCTGCTGGCATTTCTGCCTTTACATCTATTTAGCTACAGAACACAAGGTTTGATTTAGCATGGCACTTTCAGCACAGTTTCCTCTGTCAAAGCCTCCAGTACTGTGTGCTTGAGCGAGGCGGCTGGAGTCAGATTAAACGCATCTACAAGATCTGCTGCGAAATCCAAAGCAAACTCCCATTCCCAGCTACGGACATCAACGGTTTGCTGAAGCTTCTGGGAAAGCGCAGCACATTTTTCAGCAGCTCTGAAGACAGGATTACATTCAGGCTTTGCTGTAAACAAAAGTCTCGGCTGGAAAACCCAGACTAAGCTGCTATCTGTTTTATTCTGAACATGGTAGCTAGTTTCTAAATGGCCTACACTTGAAATTAGCTGACACAAGATGGTAGAAGAGTGGTGCCTACTTCACCTACTTGACATATGGGAAGTCATCCCTATTAATACAACCTGCTTCAGAACTCAACATTATATCATAAGTTATTAAACTGGTGAAGTTTTGTTCCTCACCACTGTCGCCACTGGCTTGCTTGGTTTAGGACTTGGATTTGCTCTTCAGTGTTTGGACTTTTAGCAGTGAAAATTAAACCACACTGAACTGAACTAAAGTGAGCTTTACTTCTGAAAACTGCACTGACACAGTTTCAATTTCAATTTACTAGAACTTCTACGTTAAGCTGCTTTGACACAATCTACATTGTAAGAGCGCTATAGAAATAAAGATGAATTGAATTGAACTGTTACAGTAGCTAGATGGAATTGAGTTGATGATCCAATAGCAGTTTATTAGAGAATCGTCTTGCAAGAAAGGTCAAAACAGGAACAAACAGGTGCATACAGACAATCCAAAGCGAATGGTCGGTACAGGTGGCAAACAACGTACACAAAAAAACAAAGCAAAGGGTCAAACACAGCAAGGATGCTCACTAAACAGTTTAACAAGACTCAACAACCATGTGTGTGTGTGTGTGTGTGCTCAGTTTTTAGTCCTTGAAATCAGTCCATAATGATCTTCCGGCTGTGTGTGTGTAATCAGTGGGAATCAGGAACTGGTGTGTACGAGGTGCATGCTGGGGGTTGTAGTTCGTTAATGTGGCGTGTGTGCAGTTCTCCAGTGATCCGCCTCCACAGAATAAGACCAGTGCATATTTATCTATGACTTCCCTTTCCTTCCTTATCTATGACTTTCCTTTATATTTGCTTTTTAAAAGTTAAACATTGTTCTTAGTTGCTTGTAATATTAAATTATTAATATTAAATATAAAAAAACAACGGGCGCCACAATGACGTAGTGAGTAGCAATTTGCCTCACAGCAAGAAGGTCACTGGTTCGAGCCCTGGCTGGGTCAGTTGGCATCTCTGTGTGGAGTTTGCATGTTCTCCTCGTGGTTGCGTGGGTTTCCTCCGGGTGCTCCGGTTTCCCCCACAAGTCCAAAGACATGTGGTATTGGTGAATTGGGTAGGCTAATATTGTCTTTAGTGAATGAGTGTGTATGGATGTTTCCCAAAGATGGGTTGCAGCTGGAAAGGGCATCCGCTGCGTAAAACATATGCTGGATGAGTTGGTGGTTCATTCTACTGTGGCGACCCCAGATTAATAAGGGACTAAGCCGAAAAGAAAATGAATGAATGAATGAATAAAAAAAACTCCATAAAGTTTATTTACTTAATTTCTTAATATTCTGTCATCATTTACTCACCCTGTTACAAACTTTGAACTTCTTTATTCTGTTAAACACGAAAGAAGATATTTTGAAGAAAGATAAAAACCTGTCACCATTGACTTAGTAATTGCTTTTTCTACTATAGCAATCAATGGTTACAGATGTTCAGCTTTTCTTCAAAATATCTTCTTGTGTGTTTAACAGAAAAGAAACATAACTGAGGGTGTGTAAATAGTGAGTAAATTTTCCCTTTAAGACATTTGTCATACTATTGAATATATTTGTATGCTTTTAATGAAACAGATTTTTGTATGTGCTTTCTAAATAAAAGTTTTCATATCTATATTTTTAGCCACAAAAGTGAACGCAACCACAAAATAAATCCACAAATAATGATCTTTTGTCGGCCAGACATGGCGGTCTGTATTTTCCAACAAACAGAGCAATGTTTTGATAGCACCACAGAGACAGCGCTTGTGCTTTTCGAGGGAGACAACAGCTAATGACCAGCTAATGACCAGTTTAGAGCAGCTAGAAACCAGCCACGATGTTCCAAAAACACAGCTATTGCATCTCAAGCTGCATTTTCCAACAGGGATTTACAAGAGTCCTGGTTAAACAGTCATGCTGTGCCACATTCCGGAGTAAAATGAACCGTGCATACGCTTTCAATCTCAGTTTTCTGCAGCATACACAGCATAACAAAGTCTCAATTTTCCCCAAATGCCATCAAAACGCTCATTTTTATTCAGAAATTAATGCTTCGTGAATAGGATCCGATCAACAAAAAAGTCAAGCGGTGTGTTTGGATCTCATCTTCGCATCGCTGGGATTGTGTGTATTCTTCTCCGGTGTGATTTGCACAGGCAGCATGATTTTGGCAGGCGGCTATTCCGAGCTTCATTCACTTGAGGTGTTAGTCAGACTAATCTCATTAAAACGCAGGGATTTTCTCCTCTCCGGCGCCTTCTTGCCGTATGAGGAATTAGTCTCAGGTGCACGGTGACATGGCTTCATTCACAGCGCGCAGAGAAGAAACAGACTCTGCTCTGAGCAGATACTGCCAGCCCAATGCATTTTCATGCTCTCATGTAGGCCAGATCAAGTACTGAGGAGAGACTGCTTAAAATGTGAGGTGAAGCACATGAAAGCTGCTTTGCACTTGAATTCAGGCTACAAGGGTCAGGTGAGACCATTCACATGAAACAAATGCTAATAGTATATTGACAGAAAGAGAGTACAGAAAACAGTCAAATGAATAAATCACACTGACTGGTGAATCATTTCGAATATATATACATAGCATCATCTGTCTGAATCATGGACTGAATTAGGCAGCTAAATCACTTCTTAGACAATCGTCTTGGATTATTTGCTCACAGAATTGTAGGTTATGCCTGACTGGAAATAAGTGTTGGATAATTTTGCCACACTTTATTTTAGGGTAGATTTATTTCTTGCTATAAACAAACGATTAACTATGGCTCCTGCCTCATTAAATTCTCACAACCCAGTTTATTAATTCTTATTAAGGTAGTAGTCAGGATTAGTGATATATGATCACGCCAACCCAGGCTCATTCTGAAAACGTACTCCTATATACATTTCTGGAAAGCGCCAAATATGTCCCAGGAGCTGTGCTTTTTTCACAGTTTTTGTTTTTGTGAATCCACCAGAAGCCGCTGTGTACGATTTTTCAGATCTCAAATTTCTCGTGTGAGTGCCATTTGCCCCTGTTGTTCTCATGTACATTCTCTAGAGGCCGCTGTCCCACGACTGACCCACACTCCTCCTTCCCTAAACCCAACCGATGATGTTTTCAAAAGCACCTACTGACCAGCGCCCACCTCTTCCGTAAACCCAAACGACAGTGTCTTTAAATGCAATCTAGAAAAAGAAAAGCCCTCGTGGCCGCCTGATTTTTACCACATTTTCAGATTTTACCACATTCTCACCTTGTTATTTACCTGCTGATTATATTTTTTGCCTTTAGTTTTTGTCTTTTATCTGCTTTCTGGAACCGTTCTTCGCCAGACTTGAGACCCGTAGTTGCAAATAACTCCGCTTCATGTCACAAGTCCGCAGACATACGCTGTGAGTTACTGGACAAACTGGTAACAGCAGAAAAGCTGTCCATATGGGGGCAAGTGTTCAGCTGGTAAGCACGAAAATAAACGGTCTCATACCGCCCCGTATCGTTCGTTTTAAAGATGAAATACGCCATACGTACATCTAGTTATATAATTCACGATCTCTAGAAATGTTTATAGGGGTACATTTTCAGAATGAGCATGTTGCATCATGTTAAATATGTACTTTGTACGTAGTAATACACAATACTGAAGTTAATTTTGCACGCTGGAGGATGGCTGCAAGAAAGGTGAAGGATTTCTCTTAGACAGGTAATGTTACTTTTTAAAACTATTATAGTCACACAAAGTTTTTGAAAGTTTATTTGCACAGAAGTGTTGTTCAGCCACTGAAATGTGACTATGTTCAGTTTCATAAGGGACCTTTTACAGCATCGATGATGTAGATTTTTATTTAGTTTAACAACAAAACATCAGTAAATAGTGTTATTCTGGCTAGCCTCCTTTACTGCGGTGAAGTTTTATATTCACATTGGTTCATTTTTGAACAATGACAACCTGCGACGTGCTCCCTATATTGTTTACCATTCTACTCTGAATATTCGGTCAGAAAAAGTATGGTTTAGTAATAAGTGTAATTCCTGCACGCTGCCGGCCAACCACTAAGCATACAGTAGTCTCTTTAGGACAAAGCATGTGAGTGATCCTTGCATGCACGAAATATTGCACATTATGACAAGTTTCTCCTACTACACAACTGAAAAAGTGCTAGATATTTTTTCATTCGGAATTGTAGTATTATAAAGTACTATAAAGTTTTCTAACTGGCGACATGATCTAGTGGGTTGTCTACTGTCATCTTTAAGGTGCACATTCGTGATTTCAAGAGGCGTGGCTTTGGACGGCAAGGGAAGGACTGTGTTTCAACAGTATTATGCTAAATGGATAGCATTTTCACCAACTGCACCTTTAATAATAGGTAGGTAATAAGCAACATTTAAATAAAGAGATTTGGTCATGGTGTAAGTTGATTAAAAAAAGCAAAAAATCATATTTGGTTGTTTTAATTTAAACTTAGATCTGGGCACTGGAGTCTTCTCAGTGTTTATTGTGAAAATGTACAATATATTTAAAAAGTTTGGGGGCGGTTTTTGAAAAAGATGTGTTTACCAACACTTCATAGTTTGACCAATAACACAGAAAAACTGCAATACTGTATTATCATTGCAAGTCTTCTGTTTTATATCACATTCTAATGTACAATTAAATGTACATTTCAATAAACAGAATTAATTCCTGTGATGTATTCCAGTGTCCAGTGTCACATGACCCTTCAGAAATCATTCTTAAATAATATAATAACAATAATAATGCTTTTTAGGGAGCTCAGTCCACTTTGTTGCCCACCAAAGTTCAATTTCACACATATTCAAATGATCAGCACAAACAGAGCAGTTATAATTAAACCAACAAGTTTGAACAAACCCTCAGAGAAGGAAATTGCTTTTACCCATTATGATGCCGTTGGGGTCCACAGGCGGCTGCCAGACCACCCTCACCTCTGTCAGACGCACCTCTGGGAACACAAGTCTCATGGGTGGTCCAGGAACTATTGAAGGGAAGAGGAGAGAGCAAAGTTAACACACCTATAAACCTGGTAGAAATCTGAACCTTTCTCTTGAATTACAACTGAACCACAAGCCCAAATCACAGAGCTTTAATAGAGGTTATTAAGCTTTCAAAGCAGCAGCGGCCCTCTGAGACAAGCCTCTGAAATGGTATTTACGTCAGGATAAGGTCACTGTAAAAAAAAACTGGTTTGAAAAGGACAACAAAAAAAGTTACATTAATAAAAAGACAAAAACACAAGAGATGA
This sequence comes from Danio albolineatus, assembly GCA_903798035.1. NCBI lineage: Eukaryota > Metazoa > Chordata > Actinopteri > Cypriniformes > Danionidae > Danio > Danio albolineatus. Next base: position 1,824,448 of record CAIGQQ010006950.1, read on the forward strand.
GGAGAAAAGAGACAGCGATGACAGAACTTAAATTGTGGCAGTTTAATGAACAGATTCTGGATAGTGGATAACAAAGTCCATCTGTAAAAGAGCCAATGCTTGTGTTCCTCCATCTGTGCACACAAACACTGCTCTCTGATCCACTTCAATATTAAAACAAATAACACGAAGTCTGAAAAATAATTAGGGCTGTGATGTTCTAAGTGGTCATTAACATGCAGCTATGGCATTCTGAAAGGTTGCTAGGCTTGCAAGTGTTGTGAGGGTGTTGCTATGAAGCTGCTGTTTAGTTCTGAGTGGTTTTTAGAATTTTGCTATGGTAGTTACTGGGGTGTTTGTCAAGCATTAACTCTACATTAAGAAATATTAGTAAGCAGTTTATAAATACAGCTACAAATGTTGCATTCTTTAAGTAAGCACAGATATAATGTTTAATGACTGTATTTTCATACTTAGTAAATGATTTATTATTCGATACTAAAAGAAGTATTGGTCATGCTTTATTTTGATGGTCCGTTTGTTGAATTTAACTTACTTTGCAAGTAATTCTCATTAGATTATAAGTAGACAGTTAGGTTGGGGTTAGGGGTAGGGTTAGTGTAAGTTGACATGTACTTGCAAAGTTTCTTATAGTCAGTTATGTCTGTTGAATGTCTGTGTCAACAGATATTAAGCAGACAGACTACTAATACTCAAATGGACCATCGAAATAAAGTGTTACCGAAGTATTGCATTATTTGTAAAGCAGTTACTTCAGAGTTTGTGGCTTTTATGATCACACAGAATCATACCTGTCAACATTGGGATGTGAAAATAAGGGATCC
>CAIGQQ010006950.1:1836023-1861303 GCA_903798035.1 Danio albolineatus
TATAATTATCATTATTATTATTATTTATTTATTTAGTTAGTTAGTTTTTTTAGTTTTGAAGTAGATTTGAGAGCTGATGATATGAGACGAATGTATAGACCAAATTTGAGATATGATGAGGATTAGTGAAGAAAAGGAGAAATCAGATGAAAGGCAATAATGATATGAGAGGAATGGAGAACAAGTGAGACAAGGCAAGAAGGAACAATAATAAGGTGAGACATGAAGAGACTGAACTGAGAGGAGAAGGCCAAATGAGAAGAGATGCAAGAACATTTGATGAACTGAGAGAAAATAAAAGGATATTTGTGACCAATGATGCAGCAAGTTGATACAAGACAACAGATCAAACAAAATGGGAATAGGACAGACAAGATATGAAGAAATCAGAAGAAAAACGGGGAAAGCAAATGAATAGGATAGAATAAAGGAAAAGGGATCCAATGAGACGAAACAAAATTAGATGAGAAGTGAAGAGACCAGAGATGTGAGAACAGCTTTAAGAAGGACAAAGATGTGAAGTAATGAAATCAGAAGAGAAACTATGAGATGAGTGGAAATAAAAGATTTGAGATGAAATGAGACAAGGAGACAAGACATGATAGGAATATTTTGAATGAGACAAAATGACAAGAGACATGAGGAGATGAGGCGAGACACGAAGAAATCAGAAGAAAAAGCATGAATGGAATTAGAGAAGATCAGAGGAGACATGAGGAAGAGAACAGATGTGAAAAGACAAGACAAGAAGAGATGAGATGAGACAAGATGAGAAAAAACATGTGGAAAACAATGATACTGTGAAAACGGGTGAGGAGGACACAGAGATGAGACAAAATGGATTTAAAGTGGTGAAATCAAAATCCGAATGATGAAATAAGAAAGAGGTGAACTGAGACGCAAAGAGAAAAGACCAAAAACAAACAAAAAATTAAAAATTAAAATAAAAGGATGGTGAAAAAACAATATAAGAAAAGAAATCAAAACGAGAAGTCATAGCAAGCATTGGTGAAGATGAGATGTGAAGAGACAAAAGAAGCTGAGTTTATTTGAGAGGAAATGAGAAGAGACATCAAGAGACAAAGAGACAAGACAGATATGAGATGAGACAACGAGAGAACAGTCTGTGTCTACTCTCCTCTCTCTGCCTCATTGCATTGTTATGTATCACAGCACACCGAGACTCTTTCACACAAACACGGTGGAGCTGAGCCGGAGTTCAGATGATCAATGGTGTGAATGCAATGACAGCAGAAAATCTCTCTGCCAGCCTATATCCAGGCCACTGTTCAAGCGGTTCTAGCGTCTGCTTTCTTAATATCCATTAAGAGCAACAGTCCGCTGCAGTCTGCTCTCTGTGATGAATGTGCTGGCCATTTGTAGGCTAAGATGTACAAGTGAAGATAAGCCTGCTGCCTCATCCGTCCCTCAGCCAAGCTCAACCCCATGACCACAGAAACCATGACTAATGGCCTTCCAGAAGACAAACTCAACGGTCCACGCTGGTCTGTGCTGCCTTGTGTGTGGTATTCATGAAAACGCAGTACACATAATTAATAGGGGTTCAATACCAGCTGTGATTACATTAACAGCAAATAATATCACAGTTCAGTTTGATTGAAGTTTATAGTGCAATGTTGTACTCTAGTGCAGTGGTTCTCAACTGGTTTGGCCACGGAACCCACATTTTTACATGGTCATTAAGCCGCGACCCTAAATTTTAGGAACTGTAATATAATTTTAGGAATTATAACTAATTTGTATTTATTTGTTAACATACACAAGTAGTGAAAGAATAATCATAAGAAAATCGGCAAGACTTACAAATAAACAATATTTTATTGCTGACATTTAACAAAATGTGTCAAATTATAGAAATATTACAAAGTAAAAATGACAAATACTGTAAACAGTGGTTAGGGTAAGGAAAGATTGTTACCATAAACAAAACTGAGCTGTTAATATAACATTAACACAGATCCTGTTGAACAGAACAAACCAGCAAATTACAGTAAAATGATTAAAGTATTCTTAACCATTTTTACATCTAATATGACAGCAATTATAAACATCTGTTTCACTTAACAGTAATTTGGGAAGATAATGAGATAACTGGGGATGTGCTTTACTGATGTGATAAGAGTTTCAAGTCAGGAGTGATGGTAGACAGTGCTACCCGAAGATCGTGCTCTATGTACAACCTCTTCCTTTGCTTGGAGTCAAGCTGCACCAAGGAAGAGAAGCCACTTTCATACAAATACGTAGTTCTGAATGGGATGGGTTTGATCGCACTCTCAGATCGCGAAAACTGCGAAAGGCTTACTTCACTGAATTTCTGTTTCAGCGTCTTATCACATGACAGCTCCACCAGCTGACTCTCTATGTTGCTCGGCAACATGACGCTTTCCACGCCGATTCCAAAGGGATTGGTTGTCGTGCGCGCAATTCAAAATAAATGTCCGGTATACGCAAAACAAGTTAAAAATTTAACTTTTGTTGTTTTTTTTGACCACACAGTCCGCGACCCACTGAAAATGTTCCTGCGACCCACTTTTGGGTCGCGATTCACCAGTTGAGAAACACTGCTCTAGTGCACATAAAGTGCCCCTCTTATGTATTACTCTTTATTTAGATATCTTTATGAATATAGAAACTTTGCAAAATTTGCAGATAACAATAAATACAGTTATTCTCTCCCAAATGAAAGAACCTGCTCAGAATGGCCTGAATTTATTTTGTCAGTAATTACAGTCTTACTTCCTACAGTATGTAGACTGGCAACACATCTCAGCTTCGACTCTCAAACAGCTGTACTTAAGCTGATGCCGGAAGATTCTGGTTTGTGTTTTTGACATGTTCTAAAGACTTTTCTATGCTGCAAAGGCAAATCCAATTGGATTTGCACTTCCAAAGATTGAGAACTCACACTGATGTGGTAAAGCTAATGTCAATGTAACTGTTAATTACATTAACAAGCACTGACAAAAGCATAAGAACTGACTAATCAGAGAACTCTTTCAGAATAGGGATTTAAAGAGACTGGATACTTGAATAAAGCATTTCAATGAAAGAGTAATTTGGTAATGACTGTACTTTTTTTAAGTATGAAAATATATTTAAAATCAAATGACAATTTCTATTATTAATTATAGTTTGATGCATTAGTTCAAATTCCATCCAAATTAAGGAAATAAAATGGAATTTAATTTAACAAAAGATCCCAATTAATCAATTATAATATATATCAAAATTGGTAGGAAAACTTGATTTTGATTGGTCAATCACAAAATTCCATAGTACAGTATGTTAATCCCAGATAACAACTAATGAAACTAAAAAAGCTATGAATCATTTTGACCATTAATGAGTGTATACACATTTAAATACAATGGAAAACAGAGCCACATTTCATTCCTTTTGGGCAGGTTTGGATTTTGGGTAATTGGATATGCCAACCCTGCAGGTCCCCCTTGTGAATGATACATAGATTAGTGTAGGCTGCATTTAGCTCTTTTCTTTCTGCAAGCTTTATGTTTAATGAAATAATTAGTTGCTCAGATCAATGTTTTGTGTCTAATTGTTTCCTTTTGTGGCAAATAGCTGTGTAATAAGCAAAATGATGTACTGTACATCAACACTGTCCACGTTTACATGGACGTCAGTCATCGAACTATTTGCCTTAATCTAATTAAGGCAATAATATTATTAAGGCATTTACATGAGTTGCTTTTTGAATGTTCCTTGCATGATTCTGTTTTACATGTTAAACACATAATTCGGTCCCACTGTATATTAGGTGGCCTTAACTACTATGTACTTGCGTCAAAAAAATAATACAATGTACTTACTGTGTTCATAATGTATTGCAGAACACTTCTGGTGCTCTTGAGGAGGGTTACATGTAGGGTTAAGGATGAGTTTGGTGAGATGGGTAGCTTTAAGATTGGGTTAAGGTGTAAGGGATGGTCAAAAGTGTAGCTACCAATGTAACTACACTAATTAATTACAGATGTAATTACATGCAGGTATTTAATCAAGCGTAAGTACAATGTAAAAAAACATGAATTTACACAATAAGTACATTGTAACACATTATTATTTTCAGTTTAAGTACATATTAGTTACGGCCACCTAATATAACGTGGGACCCATAATTCAATTAACGTCATTGTGTCACTACGCTGTACGCATTTCCTCCGCAGTTTCATGTAATTTCATGTAAATGTTTCATTTTTAATTTGTCCACTTTAAATGCAGTTTGGCATTTTCACTCAGGAACATTTAATGAATGCCTCCCATGACAAACGAGATATTGGATGCAGCTATGCTAACTGCTGGAAGAGTGTAGTTTTAGTGGAAGTTCATACCGCATGCTGAATGGAAGAAAGAAACCTCCGCATTTCACGATGCAGGTGTCTGTGGTCTTCACTGACTCGGTAGTTGCAAAGAATAGTCCAACAGCTGTGAGCGCACGCGTGTGTGGACTATCCTATAGCAAAACACGTCCTTCTAAAGTTCTACATGATGTTAATAGTTCGATTAAGGTGTTTACATGACTAAACTGCACTTCAATAATGTGACTAAGATCGGCATACTCCACATGTCTTAATTCGATTTCTGTTTAGATCGATTATGACCTTAATCGGATTAAAATAATCCAAAATTATAAAACTTGCTGTTTTCAAGTTTAACTCGAATCGAATTATTGGTGTCCATGTCTAACGTACTCACTGTTGTTTTTACAGAATAAAGTCATCCAGCCCTTCACTTCGCATAGGCCTTCTGATAAGGCTTTATACCGCAAGACCAACCACCTAAATGTACATTATCTCTTATCATAAGTGTGTGTAAAATTAAAGTATGTACACGTTTCTGAACCAGCATGTGTAAAAGAATCCTAGCACAAGCTGTTTAAGATGCAAAGCCAGTTTTTGGCAGAAACACAGTCACAAAATCTGTCTTTAAGCAATGTTTTACATGAATATGCTTTTGTTTCACTGTGGAAAATTCCCTTATCAATTCACAGCCAATTTTCCAACTACTACAACCATTTATAATCCCTGTCTAAGAAAAAGCTGTCAATCCCACAACCGCTATAATAAAAAAAAAACACTTAATTATCAACGAATATTTAAGAAGTTTTGTTTTTGAGCAAAGCAGATCAATCTAAACATCTTCCTGATCGTCATTCAAGGCAAGCGCCACTGAGCAGGGCTGAAGGATCTCATTTTGTTTCCTACAATGAAATATTCAGGTTCACATCAATACGGACAATCAAATATAAACGAGTCTGAAGGGGTATTTCCGTCAGCTTCAGAGAATGGTGAAAAGAGGTCCAACCAATATAGTTTCTCATTTTAAATATTGAAGACTGTGGTGATGTTACAGAGTAAAGCTCTCATCGAAAACTCCAACCTCTTCAACTCTGCGTCTAAAAAGTTCTGCTTAAAATACGTTTGACAAAGCAGCCGAACGCGCTGCATCCGTACACAACTTTCAAGTCGCATCAAATGGGTTTTCAGTGCCTCTCGAAGCGCCAAACACACTAGACCACATAACTCCAGGGTTTGAACTATCTCCAGAAAGCTAACTTTTAATGCTTATGCTACTTATTCCACCCCCATAAAATGAAATAAATAGCCTGCTTTACTAGATCAAAAACAGCCAAGTCTTTTTCATTAGCTGCATTGCATACCTTGAGGGCGAGGGTTGCTGAGCACCTCAACAGAGGAGCAGGGAAGATAGAACTATGAGAGGAAAAATAAACACTTCTGCACCCATGTGGGCCTTCACTTCCTTTCATTCTCTTTGTTCCATGCTATTCTACTAAATAATAGAGCCCTGGCATGTACCGGGGGCTCGACAGTACCAAGCACGAGATTAAAACGATTTTTACCTTTGTGCTGAGAGATGGAGTGAGAATAAATAAATGAACCAATACAGTTTGGGAAAAGCGGAGTCAAGATACGACAGGTGATGTTTTGTTGGATCATTACAGAGAACTCAAGGAAATGAAGTGCTCCTGCTGCTCAGAGGTGCTCAGTCCTGCTCCTGGAGAGCCTCGTTTCGGCAGGGTTTTGGTACGAGACTAATTAAATGCACCTCAACCAGGTAATCAGAGTTTGCAAGACTAGAGTACACCTGAATATGAAAACTGTATAGAAAGCCACAAAAATAAACGTGAAAAGAGCGATATTTGTGAATATGCAGTATTCATTAAACATAATGCCAGATGGAAGGAGTCATGGGTGAAGGTCAACCGACGTGTTTTGATAAACTCCAGCGATCCTCTTTGCCTTCCTGAGTGAGTCAAGGCGTTACAGATCCGTTAAGTAAGCATTTTGAATTACAGGGACACAATGCATGTCCTCATAAACCAGTTTAATAGACTACAACTAGGTCATACCCATGTCATTATACAATTTTGCGTCCTCACAAACCATATAAACACACAAAGTACACACACGCACACACGCAAACACAAACAACAAATACCTCTTTACAGTCACTCAGGCACTTTTTTTCAGCTCTGCAGAAGCTGCAGCTGCCTTACAGCACCGTTATAGCTACAATCACTAAAATAAACTCAAATAGAGCTGGAGGTAAAAAATAAAAATAAAACTATAAGGCAAAGTTTACAAGTTCACCAAGAAAGCAGCTATAAAGGCTTCTTTAAAGCTGTAAAAGAAGGCACGGGCCTGTCTGCTACCTTAGACGGCAGAAGTGAATATTACTGTCAGTCAAACTAAACGAACCGAAATAAAGTCCTAGTCAATGGAAAAAAGTTTACATCTGACGCTGTTTTCTTTCCCGGGCTACATTTTAAGGCTTCTCTGCCATGCCGTGGACAGGCTGTGATCGGGACAGCTGTGTCTTCGGGTCCTGAGTCTGTCAGCCAGCTTTGGGATGCAGTCAGAGTGACAGAAGTACAAAGACGGAGAGCCATCTTTGTTGTGTCAGAGTTCGCAACAACACTGTGACTAAATAATGAGAAGAGACGCGTCTCATCAGAAATGTGAAGGCTGTCTTGTTGTAAGACTTCGCACAAGAAGAAAAGAATAGTATGCACTATTCTCTTTGATGAACAAGGTTTCGGAGTGCATGCCCTCTGGACTCCTGATGGCACTTTTGCTTTCTGTGGCTGCTATATGTGGATCCCAGCAGCCTCAGCCATGTCAGGCTGCTCTCCTGCGCTGTTTCTACAAGTCCTCTACAAGTTCTGAAGCAGTAGGCGAGAAAGAAAGGAGTGTAAGGACAGTTTCGATGCTGTAATACCCTGCAAGATTAAGTAAACTTCACCACTGCGCTGTATTGTCCTCTGCCCGACAAATCACTAGAAATGGAGAAATTAAATCTTTAATATAACCATGAATGTTTTGAAAATTGCAGGATTCAGTTTGAAATAATTTCACAAATATGATACAGTAGATATCTTAAACAGAATGTAGAAAGTCTAACTGAATGAGTCTAACTGAAACAGCATTTTATTTGTAAAAGATTCTGTAATTCATTCATTCATTTTCTTGTCGGCTTAGTCCCTTTATTAATCCGGGGTCGCCTCAGCGGAATCAACCGACAACTTATCCAGCATATTTTTACACAGCGGATGCCCTTCCAGCCGCAACCCATCTCTGGGAAAAGATTCTGTAATATACTAACATATTTTATCAGTATAAATGTATGATAGATAGATAGATAGATAGATAGATAGATAGATAGATAGATAGATACACTGTAGAAAGTAATGAGTTGAATTTACTTAGAAAAAGTGTGGAAACTGATTGCCTCAAATTTCTTAAGAAAATTAATTCATAATTCTTGAGTTAAAAAAGCTCACTAAAACTTTGTACAAGTAACTCGCATATTTTTGTAGATATAACTACAAAAGGAGAGTACTCTGAACTCAACTTGGCAAGTTAACCCAACTTACAAAAGCAGGTTAAGCCGAGTATACACAACTCAAACAAAACAGTAATCTTAACTGCACTGCTTGTTCATTTTACTGAGAAAATGTGTGGAAACTGATTGTCTTACATTTGTTAAGTAAATTGTAAAACACTAAGTTAGACAGACAACAGATTGGCAGAATACTAAAACATTTATTTGTTCCATAACACAATTTCAGAATCACAAGTCACAATGAGGACATTTGCCCATGAAACACACTTTTACCTTTTTTCTTTTTTGTTCAATGCACAAATAAACAAATAAAGCTTAGTGCAAAGCTTAGTGCCGTAGAAATCATTTTTCAACAAAGCAGTAAAATCTCTTAAAACTCCATTATAAAACCACTTAGGTAAAACGTCACATGTCCTCATCATTAAACAATATGCACTCTTGAATTTTTATTATAGTACAGAGCATTTTTTTTAGTTCTATTGATTTAACATTCTTTTGAAGAATAAACCTTCTAAAACCAACCCCTTAAAGGTACAGTTCACCCAAAAATAAAATTATAAACACCATTTACTCAAGTGGTTTCAAGTCTTTTGGAGTTTCTTCCTCCTGTTGACCACAAAAGATATTTTGAAGAATGTTGGGAGCCGGTAAACTGGTGGGAAGCACTGACATCCACAGAAGAATAAATAAATAAATAAATAAATAAATAAATAAATAATGTATATATATTTTGTGTGCCATTTGTTTGTGCCAGATAGCACCATGAGGGTGTCCAGGCCTTTAGTCCAATATACTAGTTTATCTTAAGTACTATTTACTCAAGATGTTTAGTTTAAGCACTAAATACTCCTAAAAGTTAACTTAGCACAGAATAGTCAAGTAAAATCTACTTTAAATAAATCAGTAAAGTTTACAAGCTTTTCTTGAGTAGATACAGTGATTACTTTTTACAGTTTAGAAATACAAGTTTTAGAATTTGGTCCTTTGTTATGTGCCTTTTATTTAATCTGTTTATTGCACCATAATAATTACTCTAAATACTTGAAGCACTTGCTTCTTTACTTAATTGGGACACTCTAGAAGAGTACATGCCATTTGTTTATTTATAAATTGATTTATGAAAAAAAAGCAATTCAGTATATTTAATTAAAAACATATTCTGATCTCCTCAAATACTAATTAAGCAAGGAAGAAGATATATATTTTAATTGATATTTTAGGATTTCTTCATCCATACTAATTGATTCTTTGTACCTACAACAAGAAAACAGGTGGTCTGTGGTAACACAATATATATATTTTAAAAGCTCATTTCTTTGGAGTCATCCGGTGCATATTGTTCTCGTTAAGGGAATTAATGAGGTTGCCAGGCAACCAGGTTTGCTGGCAGCTCCTCCAGAAAGCCAGCAGTCTGTGTGGGTCGCGATGGTGCTCGCCCGTCTGCTCTGGGCCGTCAAGAGCTATCTGACATTTCAAAGACTTTCAGCGTAATTCATTATGGACGACTTCCAAGCCCTGATTAAAATGATTTACTTCATAATAATTTAACCTACTGATTTTCCATCTGTGAGACTCGACGAGACTTTGTAACAAAAATAAATAAATAAATAATTAAAATAATAAACAGAACTTGAACTTTCAAAGGTAAGCTGTTATTCCATTTCATTTTTTATTAAGTCTTCGTATGTTCATATGAAATAAAACCAAATCAGTCTCGAAGTATTCCCCTTTCCCCTCTTAAATTAAATTGGAAAATAATTTCTTTACCCAACCTGACTTAGCAGAAATAGAGCCACATAGACCATGGTGGTTAATTAGGTTCTTGGTATCATGAGTAATGATAGATAATATAAATGGTCTGCTCTTGGGGAGAAGAGAATTCATTTTCATGAATGTTAATGAACTTGTGAAATGTGTTTTCTACACTTCAACATTGTGCTGGTGATCTTGGATGTTATTCAACTGTGATCATCTAATTATAAAAAAAGATGCAGCTCTGTCAGAGAAATGTACTCTTCAAAGGATGCTTATGAGGGAAAATCATAATAATAATAATAATGATAAAGGCAAACTATAGTGACACTTTGCCTCTTGAGTAAATAAAAAAGCATCAGTTCTGTTGGTTGTCAAAGCAGCAAGCATACTGTAAAATAAGGGATCTGATCTTGTTTACACGAAAACAAACACAACCCTGTGCAATGACCTGAAATCACTTGATATTCTCAGAGACTTCAAGTAAAGTCACTCTGCAAAGGCTTCTTGTCATAGGTGGAATAGCTTGAAATTAAAGGTGTAACAGCATACAAAAATGGCTGGTACAGTACTGTATGTACCTCAGCTTCAATTTACAATGTATTATGTTTTCAGAACAACAGCTTCTTTCTTACTTTTTAAAATGAACAACTTATAGTTGTCTTTATGCTTTTAAAAATATTTTTCAATACATATTTATGGAAGGGTGCCACGGTGGCGTAGTGGGTAGCACGATCACCTCACAGCAAGAAGGTCGCTGGTTTGAGCCTCAGCTGGATCAGTTGGCATTTCTGTGTGGAGTTTGCATGTTCTCCCTGTGGTCGTGTGGGTTTCATCCGGGTGCTCAGGTTTCACCCACAAGTCCAAACACATGTGGTATAGGTGAATTGGGTAGGCTAAATTGTCCGTAGTGGATGTGTGTGAATTAGTGTGTATGGATGTTTCCCAGAGATGGGTTGCAGCTGGAAGGGCATCCGCTGCGTAAAACATGTGCTGGATAAGTTGGCGGTTCATTCCACTGTGGCAACCCCAGATTAATAAAGGAATTAAGACAAAAAGAAAATGAATGAATGCATTTATGGAACGTGAGATTGACAGGCAGATCGGTGCAGCGACAGCAGTAATGCAGGTAGAGAAAGGGTACTGTGGAGAAGTCCAGTAAACAAGGAGTTGAGCTGAAAGGCAAAGCTCTTGATTTACTGGTCAATCTATGTTCCTACTCTCACCTACGGTCAAAAGCTTTGGGTCATGACCGAAAAGACAAGATCTCAGATACAAGCAGCCGAAATGAGTTTCCTTGAGGTAAAGAGTAGAGCTGCTGCTCCTCCACATCGAGAGAAATCAGCTGAGGTGGCTCGGGCATCCGGTTCGCCTACCTAGGGAGGTGTTCCAGGCATGTACCACCAGGAGGAGGCCTCGGGGAAGACCCAGGACATGCTGGAGGGACTATGTCTCTGCTGGCCTGGGAACGCTTAAGGATCCCCTGTATTCTAGCTGGAGGGAGTGTCTGGGGAGAGAGAAGTCTGAGGTTCTCTCCCAAAACTACTGCCCCCGCGACACAGCCCACAGAAAAAACGGATGAAAATGAACGAATGAATGAATGAATATATATTTAATAATGAATGTTGTTTTATAATTACTAATTAATTTCTTATGAATAAAAAATATCTCAGCTAATACTGTTATCTATATAACAAGCCCTGAGACATCATTTTCAAAAATGAATAAAAAAAAACATCTAACCCCTAAATGATGTATGATTTGTTTAAAAATTGGAAAATAAACTCTTCAAAGTTGACAGTGAGTAAAGGTATTATAAAGAAAGTCAAGTTAAAGTCTTGTTGGATTGGACTGTTGGATTGATCAGCATTTGTGATTCTCTTAACAGAAGTCGTCATAGTTGGGAAAACTTAATAGCGCAGTGAATGGGAGAGTACAGCAAATATTTTTTTACAATTCTGTTTGCTGAAATAATAAAAGAAAAATGCCACGATGGTGTTATCAAGACTTTCAGAAAACTGAAAAAAAATTGTGTAGGACTGATGATGGGAGCAAGAGGAATGTCAAATTTTCTCTCGCCCCATAGGTGCTGCATATGCGGTAATTAGTTTTTTGTAATCTGACACAAAGATGACATAATACATATACAGTATACAAGCATATAAATGTTCATATGTTTTTTTTGAAAATCTAAATATTAAAACCTTTAAAGTTTAGATTACGATGACCGTTAAACGCATTATAACAGTTTTGTGAAAAGGGTCCATTTTCCTTCACAATAGTGGGAGTCTTGCACCCTCAATTTTAACAACAACAACAACAAAAAAGTAGAGGTACATGTAAAGCTATTTTGAAGCATTAGGGCAGGGGTGCCCAAACCTTTTCATATGAAGGGCCAAAAATCTAATATTATTGTGAGCCGTGGGCAGAACGTATATATATATCAAACAGTATTATATTAAAATTGCCATGGGTAATTTAATTGTTTTTTTCTAATATTTCAAAATAAATAGCAAACATTACTTTAAATCGTATTAACTAATGCAGTATAACTTTTTAAATGATAAACGTATTGCAATAAAAAACAAACAATCACATTGATAACACATTAGTCAAGCAACTGAATACATTAGTCAAGCAGAATCTGTCTTTGACTTGATTTACTCACCAATTTAAACAAAATCTGATTCATTTACACCATTTAATTGAATTTATTCACTTATTTTCAGTTAGAATGTAATATTAAAACAAACAAATAGTTGCATTACATTTGAACTGACAAGCTCCCCATCATTCTCTCTCACTTCTCAGATGGGATGGTGGGCCAAATTAAAGGTTACCCTGGGCCAACTTTAGCCCGCGGGCCCTAGTTTGGGAATCTCTGCATTAGAGTCACTAAATGAATGGTCAATTGCCTGATGTCAGTGAAGACTTCACATTTGTCCAAAATGGTCATATTTCTCTTGTTTTACTTGTACCTTGTAACAAGCCTGGGCATATTCTGACTCCAGCATTGGCAGCGGTGCTTACATGTATTGTTTGAATAAATAATATTAAAAAGGTCAAATAAAAACTGTCAAGCAAAAACTTTAAAGCAAATGATGCACATAGGTGTAGCATATAATGACTATTGAAGTTTGTTTTGATCCACTCATCAACTGAAACATCAAAGACTAAAAGATCAGTCGTCAGAATTAAGATTTAATACAGATTCGTTAAAATGAAGAACCATAAAACGAAACACTTAAAATTCATTCATGCCATAGCTACACTTACACACCAAAAACGTATATTTCAAGCATTGTTTTCAGCATTGTTAAACCACTACTTGAAATAAGTACTTATTCCGTAACTGTCTCCCACTTTTTCCAAAGAGAGGAACAATCCAGCCCAGACGAGAGAATCAGAGCAGCTCTTTTGCTCAAAGAACAGTGAAGATCTCCAAAGCCACACAATCAAGCCCGTCAGCACAAACGGCCTCTTTACTTTGAGTAATTACTGTTTCTCTGCAATAATTATAGCACCTCAACTCAACTACCCCTCAAAGACTTGCCTTAATGTACGGGAAGCCAAAAGGCCATTCCTCTAAAGAGCCTCTCTGGCTACTTTAGTCCTTTTCTACACAGCCCATTAGTCTCTATTAATATACGACAGTCAGATAGGTTTTGTGTAAAGCTGGAAAACCTCAAGCCTCTGACGGCCAACAAAACATGATAAATTTGAATTGGAAGCAGATGTGCTGCTGTCCACACAAGTGGCTAATCTATATGGCTGTTTTAATAACGCCAACGTCAATGTCTAGAGAACAAGGTGGCCCTTAGCTGGTTTAATGCAGATTTATGCATGTATCAATTAACCTGCAGCAAATGAGATGTGTACAAATTTGCTCTACTGTATGTAGCGAACTACTATTTTCAACCACATTTAATGAAACATTTCCACTGACACAGAAAGAGGATTTGTCAAGTCCCTTATAGTTATAAAAAAGTGTTTTTAAGCAGACAGTATTGTTATTTCTTTGTTGCAAAATTATTACAAATTATTACAGAAGCGGTGGAGAAAAAGTTTATAGTCTGGATTTAAACTCTGAAGTGCACTGTAATGCTAAAAAAAGATACTAATCTGTCTTTATTAGTCATTGAATTGCTTGTTCAAAAGATGTGTTCAAAATATCTTACTTATCCCATAATGAAACAATATGTTTTTTTTTTTTTATGAATGACTCATTGAATCTTTTATTCAAATGATTCATACAAAATAAATTGCTGAATAATTCAGTAAGGATGCAGGGAAAATCCTTATGAGTGAGTCATTGAATCATTTAGATATCCATTCAGAAATGCTGATTCATTCGGTAATGACACATTCAATGTCTTTATAGGTGAGTCATTGTATTATTTGTTCAGAGGGTTTGTTCGAACACTTATTTATCCAGAAATTATAGAAATCCTCATGAGTAAATCCCTAATAATTCATTCAAACAGTTTGTGTTAACTTCTAGTAAATTGCATGGTATTTTCTGGTATACTTCATGATAATTTGAAAATTGGACAAGTCAATTTCTTTCACTCCTTTGCCTAATTGCACTAACTTGCCTAGTTAACCTAATTAACTAATTATAATTTAAGCCGAATACTAGTATGTTGAAAACATAACTAGTGAGATATTATGTACTATCATCAAAGATAAAAGAAAACAATTATTAGGAAGGTGTTTTAAAACTATTATGCTTAAAAATGTGTTGAATTATATGTAAGTTAGAGTATGCTTCATTTAGCCATTTTCATTTCCGTCAGCTTTGCATTAGACTGAAGCAGATAATATTATTTTACAATGAGGAAAGGCAGAGGGTTGCTGAATACCTACTGAGAGATTCCAGCTGCTGTCTGGGCTTTTACTGCCTTTCTACACTTCCCTTTCTTCATGTGTTCAATACGTTTTTTTCTGTGTCCCATTTCATTTTATTACACATAACTTAATTAGTAAACTAATCATTTTTGTTTTCTTTGCATATATGGATTTATTTGGTTGTTACCAACATCTGGTGAAAGTGAACAGCATCTTTAAAAAATGTTTTCTGAGAAAAATAGTGAGGTGTTAAATAATTACTTACCCCACTGTAGGCCTGTCTGGCTTATTTCTGCGATAACAACCGCCTGGATGCACATTTTCCCTTACATGTATATATATTTCCTATGTATTTTCTTACATCTCAGTGCTTTTGGTAACAAGCAGTTGTCATATATTTTAAATACATACTATACAGAACAAAAATAAGTCTGCGGTCACAACTGAAAACGCCACACTGGTTGACGGATTCTGTTTGACATACAACAGACAGAACTAGCACAAAAAAAGAGCTATGTTTTGTTTTGTTTTGTTTGTTTTTGTGCTGGCTGAACTGGCCTGGTTTTAGGGCCATGCTGAGATCAGGTCACAGACAAGCCTGGGATTACTTTTAGGTGGTGGTGGCCAGCAAACTCACTCTAACAGCCTGCTTTCCGGTCCCATTGAAACCCATTAAAATTGCAATAGGATGGACTGCGGTATAAGTGGCCAAGCTCAACCGCTTCTCTGCTGCTGATGAGAGAGTCCATGAGTGTTTACATTGCTGTGTTAATGCAAAGCTCATTTAAAGCAGCTACACAGAGAAAACAACAACTGTTTTATGTTATTTATTTATCAAGATAGGTCAACTATACACTCTAAAAACCCTGCTGATGAGTCACACACAGAAAGTGAAAACCTGCCACAAAAAAAGAGAAGAGAAATCAAGTGGCAGGCATCCATAATGCTCTCATCTATCAAAAAACACGCCAATGGTGTCCGACAACGAATCACCTCAGCTTCTGTGACATGAAAGCGAAACATAAGACACCCTGGACAATTTTTGACAAGATTGTTTCTGTAAAACATTTCCACCAAAGAGAAGAAAATTCCATTGGAAATTCAATCCTTTTATAGCAGCACTGTCTTGGAGAGAAGAGAAAGACAGTGAAAAAAATCAGGTTTCATTTGATGGTGCATGTTGCTTTCCCTGAACAAATAAGCCAGAGAAACTTTTATATAGTGGGTGGTTGACAGTTTATAGAAAGATCTCAAGAACTAAACAGAAAGGACTATGATTGTTTTTGCGTTTGTGATTTAATTTGCATTATAAAAGGTGGCAAAAGTGAATATTTTTATTATGAGCCCACAAAAGCACTGGAACCACAGACTCGAGACTGACATGTAAAATATGCATCAGATTTCATGCTTGTAATCACATGTTTTGAAGGCCATAATATCATTTAAAAGTGCTTGTTTAGCCAACAGCAAATGATGAATGACTTTCACAAATAGACATGTAAAATTCAATTTGCAGTTGTCAGAAAATCTGATGTGGAATTTTTCAAAGCGCACAATCTCATTACAGAAGAGACAAAGTGTCTTTGCTCTGGGATTTGACGCAGCACAATGCAGAAGAAGAAAAAAAAAGTTTGCGGGAGGCTGGGTTGTTCATGCGTGTCCAGTCTGAATATCTTTACATGACAACTAAAATGTAACTATCAAGCACGTTCGCAGTGAAGCCTCTGGGAATGATGCTGCAGCGCTCTTTCACATTGTTATAGACATACCGGGTCTGGTGAATTGTTGTAGTCGAGGTGGGGTTTCCACGCAACACAGGTCTTGCTGTCTAGAGACGCCAAGCAAGTCATGGAAGACTTAAAAAAAAAAGACAGAAGAAAGAAAAGCGCTCCCCTGTCAATGCAGAGCTTGAGCGCCGCTGAAACTGTATAAGACGCCTCTCGTGCTTGGCATGCAGTCTGCTATATCGTGGAGACACAAGCGTGCATACAAAAGCATGAGAAACACAACCCAATCAGCTCTGCCTAATAACCGCTGAGAGCTGAGGCACCGTTGATTAATAGCATTAGTCAAGGCAAAAGCATGTAGTGTATTAACTGTAAATTGGCCTTTGGAGGCAAGGAGGCCTTGGAGGAAACCATTCATTCATTTACATATTAATTCATTTTACATGTGTTTATTTAGTTTATTTTAATATGAAAACTCAAGAATGTCTAAAGGGTTCACTTACCGCAAAATGGTAGGAGGATGCAGAGTGCAATAAAGAGAGCTAAATAAATTCTTTGAGGTATAAGAATAAATGGTGTGTTAGAGATGAAAAAAATATCAAAGCAAGCACTATTCATTCATTCATTCATTTTCTTTTCGGCTTAGTCCCTTTATTAATCCGGGGTCGCCACAGTGGAATGAACCGCCAACTTATCCAGCATTTGTTTTACACAGCGAATGCCCTTCCAGCCACAACCCATCTCTGGGAAACACATCCATACATTCTCATTCACACACATACACTATGGACAATTTAGCTTACCCAATTCACCTGTACCGCATGTCTTTGGACTGTAGGGGAAACCGGAGCACCCGGAGGAAACCCACGCACCCACGGGGAGAACATGCAAACTCCACACAGAAAAGCCAACTGACCCAGCCGGGGATCGAACCAGCGACCTTCTTGCTGTGAGGCGAACGTGCTACTCACTACGCCACCGTGGCGCCAGCACTATTCATTTTAAAGAAAAATTATTTCATACTGTTTAACAAGGACAACATTTCAGAAGTTTGCTCTATGTGGATTTATCCAACTGTAGACATATAAAAATAAAGTCAAACATATTTTCATAGTTTATGTGAATGAGTACGTTTACATGGATATATGTATGTTTACATGGACACCAATAATCAGATTTTATTATAATTAAGCGATTTTTGATTACATTTATCCGACTAAAGTCATAAGTGAAGTTTATTTGTAAACTAAATTCGAGAGGATCACGTGCTTATGATTGCTAGCAGCTGGTCCCGCGTTATACAATGAGTCCTAAGCCACTATAAACACCCTAAGTCCTATATCACAGCCATCTTTGTTTTGAAGAATCCCCCCTACCACCCCTAGTCCTCCTCCTTTCCTAGATGGGTGGCACGGTGGTCCAGTGTTGAGCACTGTTGGCTCACAGTAACTGTCACTGGTTCTAGTCCTTACCAAGTCAGCTGATGTTTTTCTGCAGAGTTTACATGTTCTCCCCGTGCTCATGTGGGTTTCCCCCGGGTTCCCTGGTTTCCTCCCACCGTCCAAAAACATGCAACTTAAGTTAATTGACTAATCCAAATCTGCACCATAGACATGCTCCTAGTAAGTAGTTATCTCTTAAGAGCAATCACTATCTGTTTAATAGCTACTACCGCAAGGGAGTTCTCAAGATCTACCTGAACTCAAACTCTCCTCTCGCCTTGCAAACGGGAGGGAGCCCCAGGCTCGAGGATCTTATGAGCTTAGAGCTCTCTCCTCGGACAGCATGCCAAACAAGCTTTATAATCAATCATCAGCTAAGTGTGAACTCTTGAACCGAGCTAAACAGAAATGGTATTGAGATGCGTGGAATATGCCGATTTTAGTTAAATTATTGAAGTGCAGGACAGACATGTAAACACTGCAATCAAACTATTACCATCGTGTAGGATATTCATCCCCATTTTGCAACAGGATAGTCTGTACACATATAGCTGTTTGACACTATTCTTTGCACCTACCCAGTCAGTGAAGGAACACCGATACCTGCATCACAAAATGCAGAGGATTTTTTCCTCATACGGCGTGCGGTATGAATTTCCATTGAAACAACACTCTTCCAGCAGTTCATATTCACATCTAATATCTTGTTTGTCACAGGGGGAATGTAGGAAATGTTCCTGAATGAAAGTAAAAGTGCCAAATTGCAGTTGAAGTCGACAAATTAAAGATGAAACACCCAAAATTACATGAAACTTTGGAGGAAATGTGCATAGCCTGGTGATGCAATGATATTAGTCAATTTATGTGCTATAACATGTAAAACGTGATCATGAAAGAAACATTAAAAAAACTACTCATTTAAACACCTTAACCATATTATTCAGATTAAGGCAAATAATTTTTTACTGATATCCATGTAAACATAGCCATTGACTTGTGTTTGAACACCTGCTTGTAATTAAGAAGTACTGAAAAATGTTAAAGTAATAGTTTTCCAAAAATGAAAATATCCTCCCTCAGGTGGTTGTAAACTTTTTTGATTTTCTATCTTCTGTTAAACACAAAACAAGACATTCTGCATCCAACAGCTATTAACATTCTCAGTATGAACAAACATATTAAAGTCAATAACAGCTGCTTTTATAAAGATACTCTTTCTTTTCAACAGAAAAAAGAAACTAAAACGTGTTTGGAACAAGTAAAGGGTGAGTAAATGATGATAGAACAGAATAGATGAAACCTCTTGCTTGCTGCTGATGTGCAGGTAAAGTGAAACTACGCCTGTAAACACAGCGCCCTCTCTGTTCAAAACATGTATCGCTATTCGTTCAACATTTCTACCGGTTTGGATCGTCACATAATTGAACCAATTTTCAACTGGCTCACGGTGAGCCATTACATCCGTAAAAAGCAAATTGGAACCGAAATGTAAACTAGAGACACAGACACTGCAAACATGGTGTTAATCCAGCATTTAACAATGTATTGTCCAACCGACAACTCAACACTTTACTTGAAAGGGGTGCTCATAAGACTGTCAGATTTATGATTATGACATGACACGTCATGAATATGAATGAGATTTTTGCATGCTTGTGACAACAGTCATCAAGTGCCATTCACTCAGTATTATCATTTTAAATGACATTGTTTGAGATGTTTTTGTTATGACACCTTTACATTACTGATACATCATATCTTGTCATAAACATGACTCTTATGAGGCGATTATAATTGTGCCATGAATTTTAGAACAGCATCTTTAATAATTTTCTTGACCTCAACTACAGTGGTACTAATTAAACTTGTCATTACGTCAATGACACTGTTAAAGAAAATATTTGACCCAATTATAATGGCCTCTTAGAAGTAATGTTTATGACAGATTTATAACAAGTTATATGGTCAAATTTATCATGACAAAAACTCTCAAAAAATGCCATCTTTGCATTTAAAATAAAGTAACTCAGCAAATGACCCTTAATGATGTATAAATAATGTATAAAATCTCCTTCATATTCATGACGTGAAATGTCATGATTACAAAAGCGTGGTGGCACTCTTATGAAAACACCCTTGAAGTAAAGCGCTACCAGAAATTCCGCAATCCTTTGATACTGATAAAAATGCAAGACCCCACTCTGGCTGAGTATGAAGCTTATGCCACAAGGAGCATAATGAGGAACATAAGAAGAAGAGACATGGACATTTGCCTGCTCTCTCTGCCACCAGCACTATTAAGAAGTTTATGCTTCAGTAAGCCAAGCTGTGCGCTCCAGCAAGGCGAGTGTTTCGCTGCAGCTGAGATGCTTATGGCATCTATTTGAATCCTCACCAGTGACCAGAACTCACAACAAGCTTATAGGGAGAAACGGACTGTGTGGGACTTTAAAAGAGAGATAAGGTTTTCACTTTGCAATCTAGTTTTGGGCACAAAGCCCAGAAAACAGCACGGTTTGATTGCAAAGAAATATGCCAGACCCCTGGACTCTAATGTTATCAAACCCATCTGTCAATATCAGCCAGAGCTATAAAAAAAAACTAAAAGAAAAACCGCACAGACAAGACTTCTATTGACTGGTTAAGAATGTGGATTAGGCAGATCATAGAGGCTGGATTATGAGCTCTGTCCAGGGATCTGATGGCAGCAGGTTTTGCTGGAAAATAGACTGACGTAAGGGAAACGGTGACCTTTGTGCAGGGCTCGGCCAAGTCACGGCGCTGCGCTCCATATCAGCGTGGTCAACAGGGCACGCGTCCAGCATCTGATGTCGAGCGCATTACCAGCCAAAATATGCATGGAGCATTCAGAGGGCATTAACAGCTGACACCGGTGCCGGAGAGCGAACAGCGTGGTCTCTAAACAGAAGGCCCATACTGTGGCTGATCGGAATCTGAATGCTGTGCTTCTAGCTCTGCTGAAGAAAAATGAGGTGTTTGTCACAATGTATAGGCTTAAGCATGTGCATTCCTCAAAACACACTCATGCGAATAAAAAAGGAGCTGTCCTCCAGTTGCTATTGTTAACAGTTTCTGACAAGGTTTTCCAATAAGTAAATTTGCTGACAGTAATGAAGATGATACAGGATTTTCATACTGACAACAAATTTAATTAAAACATACTGCTGGCAAAAATAGGAGAAGAAAAGTATGATATTATTAACAATATCAGCAAGCCACTAACAATGTTTTCTGACAATCAAAATGAAAATAAGTGTAGGGCTGTCGATTTAACAGTGTTAATTAAACTAGTTATAGGAAAAATTTGATTTTTAATGCAATTATTCTGCCCCAGACATGTTTGTCATTCATATGATAAATTATTTTAACATGTTTAAGGGAATTTATGGAGTATTTGATGTGTCACACTATATATAAGATGAAATGGTTGAGTCTACTGTTCAGACAACCATTGTTGTTTATACATCAAACAGACCTAAAAATGAGTTGATATTGTGTAACATTAATCGTTATTAAATATCAGCAAAAAATTAACCCTGAAGCATCCTTCATATTGCAGCCCTTAATTGTTGCATGAACATGAACATGCATGAAGGTGTGTGATTACCTTTTCAAACAAATGTCATATCACTGTTTTCAATAAGATACAACATTTTTTTTCAGACTTTTTATGTTGTTTTTTAACTTATTTATATACCTCTAAAAGTATTTTTTTTGTAAAATATGCATATTTTATGCTCAATTTAACATGATTTTTCATTTGTAAAACAAAATAAATTCAGTTAGTTTAGATATCCAAAACCTTAAATACCCAAAATCCTAAAATATGGTAACTATGCTAAAATCTGGTGGCTCATGATTGTATAGTTTAATGTATATAAATAAATGTCAATTGTTTTCAATGGCGTTGTGGGGGTGGGGGTCTATGTTGTAGAGAGAATATGGGTGTTGTACAGGCTCAAACTTTCATTTTGTATATAATTTGTCTGTATTTTCTTGGATTTGTTGGACACAATGTTTGTTTGCCAAAAAATTTAATGAAGAAGGAATTTTCCATACATTTCCTTATTTGAATGCCCATTTTGGGACATTTTGAGAAAAATTAGGTACTTATTTTATTGTATTATTTACGTAAGTTTAAGAAATTTTTTAATTAAACTTTTTTCATGTGTTCAGATGGCAAACTTACAAAAACTAGCTAAGTTTTAAACCGTTTTAAAACAATATTTTAAGTTTTAAAACAATATTTTAAAAAAATTACAACACAGGCTCATTCTGAAAATGTCTCCCTATATACATTTCTGGAGATCGTGATTTATGCAGACAGAGGAACGTATGGCTACATTTCTTTTTAAAACGGATGGGGCGGTATGATGCTGTTCCTTTTCTCGCTTACCAACCGCTTATCTCCTTATGGACAGCTTTTCCGTTGTTACCAGTTTATCTGGCAGCTCGAAATATACATCCGTGAGCGTGACAAAGGGGTTTGAGTTCAGTGAAGAACATATTCAGAAAGTGGGTAAGACAAAAACAAAAGACAAAAAATAAAATAAAGAAGTAAATAACAAGGTCAGAATGTGTTAAAATTTGAATACGTGGTAAAAATCTGGCTGCCGTTAGGGCTTCTTATTTTCTGGATTGCTTTTGACAGTTGGGTTTAGAGAAGGGGGTGGGTGGGTCAATCGGTCCTTTTTAAAACACTATTGGTTGGGTTTAGGAGGGGGGGGGGTCGGTCAGTCAGTTGGTCAGTCAGTCGTTCAGTCAGTTGACAGTGACCTCTGGTGGATTTATGTTAGAACAGCAGGCACAAATGGCACTCATGAGAGAAATTTCAGATCTCAAAAAGCGTACACAGCGGCTTCTTGCAGATTGGCGAAAACAAAAGTGGCAAAAAAAAAGCTTCTGGGATATATAAACAGACATTCAGTATTGAAAAATATACTATTAACACAATGAAACTGTCAAACAACAATAACCAAACACATTAAAAAAACACTGTTCACAGATATTCAGGTCTGAATTTCATGAAGGTCATTCAACACCAGCCACAATAAACTTTTCTTTATGGACATCACCTTTATGGACTCCCACGGTCAACAAGCTTCTGCCAAAAAGATCATTACCACAAGCATATACACCAGCCTGGAAATAGTCTAAAATGGTCTTTTCAGCATGGCTGAATTGAAACTTCGCACATTTTTTCCTCCCTTTATTCAGCTCCGCGACATTAGAGACATGATACTCATCTCACTTGGATGCTTATCAAGCTACCTGGCCAGTTGTTATTTTCTTAAACAATCACAGTCTTCGCTATTTGTCAGACACTGTGGAATAAACACAGACTATTCAAGGAAAGCAATTACCACCGGGTCATTATCTATTGAAGCATTGCCTCTCCAACGCCCAAGTCTGCTTGCAGCCGACTTTAAACATTCATGTTGTTTTCCACAACTCCACCAGAGACAAAAACAACAGAACTTCAGCGAGCCGACAATTGGTCTTTAGAATAACGAACGGTAATTATAAGTAATTATCGGCGCCTTCAATTAAGGGAATAAAGTATGGAATTTAATCTGGCTGTTTAATTGGTATAATTTACTCAAGGGGCGCCTGTGATTCCTCTTGAGCATTTCTGACTGATCCGAAGAGGAAGCTTTGTTGGAAAAAAACCAACATCCAAAACCTCATGTATGAAAACCGTGGCACCCATCAGCCATTATTGATCCGCGCCTTCAGGTATTTAATGATCCCTCAAGACAGAAGAAAGGTAGAATGGCTGATGGAGGTGTTTCGCTGCTGCTTTAAGACCATCCCCGAAGCGTCTTCTCCCTGCCTGTAATTAATTCTCAATTAAAGTGGGCAGCCCTGATTCAGAGAGCGGGAAGGAGGAAGGCCGTCAGAGTCTCATTAGTAGATTTACATCGATCAGATACATCTGTTCAATAACAAGAAGGAAGACGTCCTCCACTCTATTTTTCACCTCACTGAAATAAACGCTCGCCAGCCAATGTCGAAAAAGACGTTAGGTTGGGAAAGAAGAAAACGGAGCAGATGGGCACAAGTGCCTTGTAATGCAGATGAATGGACGCATTTGGAAGCTGCTGGGAAGATTAAAAGAGGTTTCGAATGTCACCTTAAGGTGAGAATCTGTACATGTGCGTTTCTGCTGAATTACAACGAGCCTGTCTGTTTATGATTGGTGTTTCTCTTGCTCTTTTTTTCTTGTTTACAGGGGCACAGGCTCGCTCTCTCTCTTTCTGGCAGAGATGCAGATAAACCGTTGTTTTCTACAGCATAATTTATCACGAAAAACTTTGAACTAAAAAGGTCAAAACTCAAATCTGAGTCTGAATATAGTAAAACGAGACTGAAATATAGAACATTAAATATTCTTTCTGGGCAAAGGTAGGTGATGAGACAAAATAAAGTAGTGTAGCTTTAAAAAAGTAATGCAGATTAAATAAAACTAAAACCATTTTTCTAATAGATTATAAAGTGGGTAAATCATAATTTAATATAACTGAGTATCCTTTAAAGGGATAGTTCACCAAAAATATCAACTTTTTATCATCATTTACTCAATGTTCACTTGTTAAAAACATTTTTGAGATTTTTTCTTCTGTTGAAAAATGCTGGTAAGCTGTCACGAATGCTCTCTCACAGAGGCACAGGATTGCAGGAATTATCAAAACACGTACTCACATAAAACTCACTGGAGCATCGACACACAGGAATCATAGGTTGAAGACAACATCAAATGTCATTTAACACCAGATGCTAGATTAAACAAAACATAGGACTTATATTGACCTTATTCTCTGCATATGAGCGTGCGCAGCCATTTGACTCTTTTTGGCTCGAGACTTCCGGTGTTATTCACTTCCATTCATTATTAAACATTAAAAACAGCTTATTCTGCCACTTGATGTTGCAAACTGATACTTTCTTATTATATTATTCTACTTTCCGTATAGTCATGCAAACACTTGTTTGCAGAGCAAGTAGTTTGACCGTTTTCTGCCGTTTATTATTCCTACTCATTTCTCCCATAGGCAACTCAATCGGAAGTTCTAAAACAATCGCAAAAACGAGCGCACTACTGCGTTGAAGAATAAGGTCAATACACAGGACACCATTGAACTAATTACACACAGGGGTGAGACACAGGTGAAACTCATCAACAACAGGCGGGAAAACTGAACAAAGGGATCACATGACAAAAACATAAGCAAATAGGACACAACAACATGGAGAAAAATCGCATGACACACACTGTCACGATCACCAGCGATCTCCTCAGTCAGAGATCGCTGGTTGATTCACTTGTCAGCACAGTTCCCTTCACTTAGTCACTTAGTCACTCCTGGCACCCTCACATTAGTGTTAATTAGTCACAGCTGTTTCCCATCACCGTGCACTCCATTTAAGCTCACTCCTCACAGCACTCAGAGTCCGGGCTCGTTCCTACGATACGGACTCTGAGTGTGCTCCCTCCGAACACTCTCTTTATTGTATAGTCTCTGCACTTACCTTAGCGGTGAGTCTCCAAGTCTTCAGTTCTCCAAGTCTTCAGTTCTCCAAGTCTTCAGTT
>CAIGQQ010006950.1:1864928-1874928 GCA_903798035.1 Danio albolineatus
GGATGGATGGATGGATGGATGGATGGATGGATGGATGGATGGATGGAAGAATTTAGCGAGACAGATGGGTGAGAATGATGATGATGATGTTAAACAGATGGATGGAAGGGAGGTTGAACGTGAATGAATATCAACCATGAATGGATGGATGGATGGATGGATGGATACATTTACAAATAATTGGCAGATGAATAGATGGATGGATGGATGGACAATTGAACGGATGGAAGTATGGGTGGAAGGATGGATTGACAGATGGACAAAAGCAAGATTAATGTGTGGATGGCTGGATGATGACTGGCGGGGTGTGACATATGTGAAGATGGAGCGGGAGTTGAGCACGATTTCTGGGAGATTATCATTCGTTTGCGGGTATCCAGGAGTCTCCATGTGTTTGCGGGAGGCTCACAGAACTTCCGGGGGTTCTGGGGATGTCTGAATTAAAAAGGAGACGGACAACAGACAGACAGATAGATAGATTGATTGATTTCGGTTTACTTTTAATAATCATTACTAATTACTCTAATTAATCATTACTATTCCCGGTCTGCCAGTGTAGACCAGCGAAGACTGTTTTCTCTCTGAAATGAATAGAATGACTGATTAAAAGCTCAAAGCTCAGAGCTCAAGACAGAACGGCTGGCCTCTAGCCATGGAGTGGCAGTATTCAGGTGCACGAGCTGTGAGTCTTGATCCATCTAGCAGCTTTACACACTGCGGGATACGACTTCTTTTCCTGCTACGGCAGAACCGGTGCGGCGCGACAGATGGACAGACACAACAACCCTGTGTGTCAAAACCCGCTCTAGCATTCACTCTAATTCAATTATAAAATTGATTGCTTGGAAGTCGGCCTCCAGCTAGCATACGCTTTGGTAAGCACTTTAAGACTTAAAACCCTTCCGACGTAAAGCTAAGTAGGTATTTTCAGCAGTCTGGAAAGGGAAACTGTGTTTCTGAAACCAAATATCAGCAATTAAAAGTTTTTTTTTTCTTCTAACAATCCCAGATTCTCCATTTAAACATGTTAAAAGTTCACAGTGTTTATGTAATCGCTATTGACCTTTAATTATATTTATCTTAAAAAGTGCTTCGCGATTGCATAAATTAGTTATTTATGAGCAGAAACGTATGCATTATTCACTGGTCTATTTGCATAACAAATGGACTCGGGAATTAATTGCAATACTCAATAGTTAATGCAGATTCAGGTACAGACAGGCCATTGGTTTCCGAAAATATCCCATTCTTCAAAATTAAAGATGGTGAGTTTTTTTCTTCTCAATTTGCAGAGGTGAACAGGTCTTTTTTAATGCTCTGAATGGTAATGGACTCCTCATTAAAAGGCTGAAAGGCCATTACAAAGCATCCCACGGCATAAACACTTTATTATTTATAGTGAAAGCCAAATGGCTGCACTGTCAAGATAGACGGACAGTCTCCACTTTCCGGGAGTGAATTATGCTTTCAACAGGTAACTAATTGCGCAGATGAGATTTCAGTTAGAGAAAAGTCAGCACTTAATAATGCGTTGACATTTCCCCACTCATCTTTAAGACTAAATTAATCCGCCTCATCACAATGAACTGGAGGCCTCCGTCGCCGGCGTCTCCTTCTCCACAAACGCCACATCTGTCGCCGTTCACACCAGCCCTGCGACGCATTGGAGTGTTTCAATATGTCACACATGAAATCTTGAGCTTGATCTTCCTTTTCAGAACAGATTGCTTTCTGTCTACCCACACACTTCTGTCGGCCGCCATCGGAGAGAGATGGGCGCGTGCGTCTCCAGACATGAAATGGGGGCTGAGCGAGAGTACGGCACATAAAAGGATTGACTGACAGAGCTGGTCGCTCACTGAAAAGCAGGATAAGGGATAAACATGCTGCAGATAGATATCTTCCTTTTCATTTCTTTTTTCAGCGAACATGGAATGTCTCTTTCATTCACACGTCTTGCCAGTCCAGTCGGGGTGTATGTGGGTAGTGTACTAGACATAATCTGTAGTGACTTATATGATGCTTTTTAAGGAAACACTTCAAACACTGTAAAGTTGGAGCTAGTTGGAGTGATTTTTGTTCTGAGTATCATTTCAATATTTCCTCATTGCTATTTAAAGCTTGGAATTGCGCTTTCAGCTTTTACTGTTTCTAGAGGATTTCTTTTAGATTACTTAAAACATGATTTAATCCTTTCAAATATTCAATCATTACAATATAAGACTGATTGGTAAAAAAAGGTAATCAGCAACTATCTTTCAAACAATCTAATTTAAAAGTGAATATGCCATAAAAGGGTGACACGGTGGCGCAGTAGGTAGTGCTGTTGCCTCACAGCAAGGAGGTCGCTGGTTCG
This sequence comes from Danio albolineatus, assembly GCA_903798035.1. Lineage (NCBI taxonomy): Eukaryota > Metazoa > Chordata > Actinopteri > Cypriniformes > Danionidae > Danio > Danio albolineatus. The sequence goes on from CAIGQQ010006950.1 coordinate 1,867,285, forward strand.
AGCCTCAGCTGGGTCAGTTGGCATTTCTATGTGGAGTTTGCATGTTCTCCCCGTGTTGGCGTGGGTTTCCTTTGGATGCTCCGGTTTCCCCCACAGTCCAAAGATATACGGTACAGGTGAATTGGGTAAGCTAAATTGTCTGTGTAAATAAGAATGTATGGATGTTTCCCAGAGACGGGTTGCGGCTGGAAGGGCATCCGCTGCATAAAACAAATGCTGGATAAGTTGGCGGTTCATTCCGCTGTGGCGACCCCAGATTAATAAAGGGACTAAGCCGAAAAGAAAATGAATGAATGAATGAGTATGCCATAAAAGAAGTAATCGAAGGGATGCATTCATGCTAGGTGATCTGAATTATGCTCAAGCATATTTGACCTGTGGTTTGTTTGACCGGTCGTAGACCACTTGGAGGAGCATGGTTTGACTGGCCTCGAATGCACGTACTGTGACCGCAGCCAATCACAGAAATGGAGATGTTTCACCTCACTAATGAACAAGAGCTATAATTGGTTATTAAAGTAACAAAATTTATGCTGAACTTCAGCTGTCACCCTGCAAACCTCCTGACACGTGCAGCACGACTGCTTGTAAATTTCAGTGTTGAGCACTGGATCTGTTCAGGAAAAAATTATTGTGAGAGTGCCACGTGCCACCATTTTTCAAACAACTACAAATAATAAACCAGAATGTAAATGAAGCAATGTACTGCTCTGTGCTGACTGAGTGCTTGTCTTTTCTACATAATGAGTGGCATGGAATATAAAGTAGAATGTGACTGTAGGTCAGCGGGGAAGTGTGGACAATTGTGACTAGCATGAGTACACCATAAATATTCAATATATATTGAAATAATAAAAAAAGTTATTTACATTTCACAACATTATTGTTTTTACTGTACACTACCTGACAAAAGTCTTGTCGTCGATCCCAGTTGTAGGAGCAATAAATAATAAATTGACTTCTAGTTGATCACTTGAAAAAGTGGCAGAAGGTGTATTTTTTAGATTAATTTTCTGTCGAATCTTTACAAATTCTCATAAATCACGTCAAGTTTGGTGAAGGAAAAAATATGGTTTGAGGTTGCATTCAGTATAGGGATGTGTGAGAGATCTGCAGAGTGGATGGCAACATCAACAGCCTAAGGTATTAAGACATTTGATTTAAACCACGGGAGAAGGCAAAATTTTCAGCAGAATAGCGCTCCTTCTCATAATTCAGCCCCCACATCAAAGTTGAAAGCAAAGAAGGTCAAGGTTCCCCAGGATTGGTCAGCCCAGTCACCAGATTTGAACATTATTGAGCATGAAGATGAAGAAGGAGGCATTGAAGATGAATTCAAAGAATCTTGATAAACTCTGCGGGTCCTGCAAGAACACTTTACCCCAGACGACTTTGTTAATAAGTTATTTGAGTCATTGCAAAGATGTCTGATGCAGTCGTCCTTCTATACTGTACATTATGTCTGTTAAGTGACAAGACTTTTCTTAAATAAATAATTAAAAATCAAGGTATGATCATGTTTTATTTTCATAAAATCAGCATAATCTAGAGGCTTTTGCCTTTCACATAAGCCATTTCTGATACCAAATAAGGATAATTTGTTGTTCCTAAAACTTGGATCGACGACAAGACTTTTGTCAGGTAGTGTACTTTTGTGGACATTTTTGTACACTTGGCAAACTTTCAAAATCATAGAAATCCAACTTGTATATTAGCTATATTTAATAAATATTTATATTAAATATTAGAAAATGCATGTGCGTTTAAAGAAAAAAAATATTATTTTAATATTTTCTACAAATACACAAATATTGATATAAAATTAAACGAAACTGCATATTAAGTGAAAAAACAAAAAAAATTGTTATTAAAAATGTATCATCATCATCATCATAATGATTATTATTATTATTATTATTATGCAGACAATTATTATTTATAACTTGCTACTTGTAGTTCACTTTTACAATTGCATAATATTTGTTTAAAAAGAGAGAGAGAGAAATAGAGAGAGAGAGAGAAATTTACGTTTTATTTATAATTTGCATAGCTTAAATAAATATATGTGTTCTGATAGTAAAACAACTATTTGTGTCAATTACTCCATGTAAACCCTGAAATGACAAATTGAACAAGAATGAAATTACCACATGACCGCTCTGTAGAAATACACCGAGTAATTCACCGAGGAATTTCTCCAGAGTGGTGAGAGAAAGAAAACACACACTGACATTCCTCATTCACAAGGCAATAAAACCACCAACTAGCACCTATTAATGCTGGAATTGCATCATGTCGACATGTAAAACAATTACCATCCAAATAGGGCAACAGAGATTTTTCCTGCTCCAATGCCAACTGCTAGCCTTCACCTCCACATGAGAGTAAAATCATTTCTATATTTCAGTCCAATCAATCAGTCATGTGAATATAATTTCTGTGCATTCTCAGGAATCTGGTCAGTTTAACCCTTGCTCAATTATGCACCTTAGTGGAATTTCTTCTCTATTTTCGTATGTGTAATCCAACAACTGCTCTGGAAAGCCTCTGAAAAGGCAATTACCTATCATCCGTGATTCGGCTCGATACTGGTCCTGATTAATGCGTAATTGAAGTCAATGATAATTCTTTAGCAAAAATTTAATCACACTTCAGGTCCAACAGAGCTGGCAGTAAGCAGACACACACATTGCTCTTAAATACATAATACTTTTTCTGCCGGTGAGCAATCCAACCTTTTTGTTTTATCGTCTAATAATGGTGTTTCAATTGATCGACCAATAGCATTCAGCCAATAATCTCTTCTTAATACTTGTAGTTGTGATCTCTCAATTTGTTGATCTTATGTTCATGATGTAAGTCAAAGCAGATATTCTAGCACCAACATCATCTCAAAATTACAATAATGCAGATTGGATGGTGAAATACAGAAGTCATACATCTTTATTAACTGACCTACTAATTGACATATCTATGTTAAAGGGTCATGAAACCCCCCTCTTTCAGTTCAAGTCTACTTCAGAATTTTTTCCAAAAATGCTTCATGATGGCATGGAGTGCTGTCAGCAGAGGGAGAAGTGGGCATGGGAGAAAAAGAGGGGGGCAAACAAAAGCCAGCTGGCTCAACAAATTAGACTTAAAAAACAAATCAGACATAAAACGTCAGGAGACACATGATTTTATAGTTAACAAATGCAAAGATATTAACAGTAAATAATTTAATGCCCTGTTACATATACGAAAGGCTATTTGTAATTTCATGTAATATATACTTATTACCAGGCGGCGCGGTGGTGCAGTGAGTAGCACGATCGCCTCACAGCAAGAAGGTCACTTGTTCGAGCCTCGGCTGGGTCAGTTGGCATTTCTGTGTGGAGTTTGCATGTTCTCCCTGTGTTTGCGTGTGTTTCCTCCAGGTGCTCCAGTTTCCCCCATAAGTCCAAAGACATGTGGGATAGGTAAATTGGGCGAGCTATATTGTCCGTAGTGTATTTGTGTGCATGAGAGCGTATGGATGTTTCCCAGTGATGGGTTGCAGCTGAAAAAGCATCTGTGCGTAAAACATATGATGGATAAGTTGCCGGTTTATTCCGTTGTGGCGACCCCAGATTAATAAAGGGACTAAGCCGAAAAGGAAATTCATGAATGAATATACACATTACCACAATTTGTTAAATCCTCAGATATTCATGTTTATATAAACACTTTGGGTTCTATTATAACAATCTATGCGCGAAGTCTAAAGCGCATGGCGCAAAAGCATTAAGGGCATGTCCGAATCTACTTTTGCTATTTTCAGGATTGTGCTCATTCTCTTAATGAGTTATGAGTATGTTTTGAGTATATCGTGCATTAAACCATTTCATCTTCCATTCCCTTTAAGAGTCAGTTGTGTCACACAATGGCACATTTACTATTTATAGGGTGGATTTTGTAGGAGAAAAACCTGAATGCTTCACTAGGTCAACAGTTAAACAAACCATCTGCAGCACGAGGATAAAGAACGAGCCTCCTCCATTTGGCCTTTTTACTTTCACTTTACTTTACTCCTTTACTTTTGTGGATAAGGAAACGTTGTTGTACGCTCTCCACTAAAGACATCCATCAGCCTACATATTTAATTTAATTTGTTTGATAATTTAGTTTCAAAACTATTTCTAAATTCAGTTTAAATTTCCAGCAAATGAATTAATGAACAATAATAACGAAGTGTGGTCAAAAAAGTTATATCCAAACACATGTCCTATTCTTTTGCCCGATATGGTGATGCATACATCTTCACAACAGATGGACAAATCTAAACTTGTTTTCATTAAAACAAGTACAAATATGCATGTACTAAATAATACTGCTAATAATAATATTATACTAATGTAAATTGTCATGAATAAACTAAAAAAAAAAACTTACATAAAAAAGGCATGGAGATAATGTTTTTTTTTTAATCATGTAGTAAATAATATTTTTTGTAAAATTTTAATCTTTCATTTTTTTTTTTTTTTTAGATATTTGTGTATTGCTGTACATCCTGTGTGTCTTAAAGCGTTTGGACCTGCATAGGTGCATAACTAACCTAGCTGACTTTCAATGGCAAAATCTATTTCAGTTTCTCAAAATAGCAACGTGCCAACAATGCGCCTTTATACAGCGGCACACCCAAAAATCCACAAAGTAGTACAAATGGATTTGCTATTTAAACAACGTGGTTCAAAATGTGAAAAGTAGGCTTGCAACAAAAATGCTTGATTCAGACAAACAGCTTGGCTGTATCTTTAGCCCTGACGGCATTGCAGGGAAAGCCATGTAACAAACCTTATGGATCATGGAAACAAACACATACATCCCTTCACAACCACCTAAATACTGCTTGCTCTGCTTTGTCTCACAGATTGGCAGGTCTGTTCAAATGGGTCTGTCAAAAAGCATGTGCTGTCATGAAGAATTAAGAACCAGGCACTTCTCATAGGATAAGAAAACTCAGTCAATGAATAATAATGAGAAAACGACGCGCCATCACTGGACAGGCAGATAGTGCTGAATAAGCAATTTTGATCCAGCCCCAATAATGATTTTAAACCCGGAAGATGAAATTAGCTGACAAAAGCTTTAAATTAACCAGTTTTCCCCCACAATTAAAGCTAACAGGTGCTTGTCTTAACAGGTGCTGCATAATAATGTTGTCTTAATTGATGCTCAACACACAAAACCTCAAAAAAGGTACATTTGAAGCATCTATTTTATCATGTACTATGGGGTGCAACAGTACACAGAAGTCATTGTTGCAACAAAGCAGTCTTCTGAGCATGTTTTAAAATCAATGGAACTGAATGAGACTGGAAGTTTTCAGCCAATAAAGTTCCAATGGCTGCACCCCTTCATACTGTATATGAAAGAATAAGGTCAGTGAAGAAACAACCACAGACTGGCTTTTGCAGTCATGAGATGGGACAGTGTCTAATATTTCCATTGTTATGTCAACACATTCTAGTCGCACCGTTACCCTCACGTCTTGCATATTTTGCAGCATCTCGCACGAGCGCCACATTCTTTAGACACCATATCAAGTTAAAAGAATTTAAACTTTTACATGGAGTGTTCCCAAAAATGATCAGCCTCAAAAATGTAAGCATCCTTAAGGATGATTTATGTTTCTGCATATGTTTCTGTATTGATACATACTGCAAGTTCTGTGGTTGGCCGACTTGATAGCAAGTGTGGGTGAGGCCAAGAGCTGCAGGAGAGAAGCAACCCCCTTTGAGCGAGTGTTTAACAAGTGTTGAGTCCCGTGGAGCAGCTCCAGAAGGTTCCTTTTTTTGTGTTTACTTTATGATCAAAGTTTTTGTACATCTACTAATTTCCGCCTCTGAATGAGGGAGTTTGAGCTACTTGTACAGTAAGTTAGCATTACAGGTATTTCCAGTGTTATCCCAAGGATAAACTCAACACTGCCCTACTGCCAGCTAGAGTTTTGGAAGTGTTAAAGCAGAGCAACCCAAACAGAATGCAGAAGTATAAATGCACAGCTACGTGCAAGGTATGCGCCGTGGGTTACAATGATCACTCGACGCAGAAGCATAATTTAGCCTTTAGAATCTAACAAGCTTCCTGTCAGGCAGTTAATATGTATGAAATATGAAAGAGATCTTCATTCCCATTTTCATTCAATTTTCCTCACGTGCTGTTTGTGTCTCTTTGCTCGAGTTTACTGAAAGCAGCACAGCAGCAGCATCTCTCCGGTGTGCTGGGTTTCACTGTAGTGTCTGCAGGATGAGTGCTATATGTGCTCAGTCTGAATTGTGTCCTCTTCCTCAGGCTGCATTATTTCACCGTCAGAGGTGTGAAAGCAGAGGCGAGGGCACGCGGCTCCTCTGAGCTCAGACTGCTTTCATGGTTGATTGTCACTCAGCAGCATCCAGCCGCCACTGTGACTGAGACCGCATGCAACTTCAGCAGGCACCACAGGCCTGAGAGATGCTTTAATCAAAAACTACTTTCGAATGGCCTCTCACGGTGTTCCTATAGGTGCCATAGAGCAGGGGGAGGGGGAAAAAAACTGTTGTGGAATCTCAATTTTTTTTTTCTTTCAGGGATTCGAGTGAAAGACGATCAATGAATGGAGGTGTGTAAGCAGTAGGAAAGGCTGTTGTTAACCCTAAATACAGTAAATATTATTTATTGTATACTGTATAACTGTGCAACCCTGGGTCGTTAAAGTCTGGGTTGTTAAATCATCATAATAAAAAGTGTTGCAAAGTTAGCTTATGTTAAGATTTACCATATAATGTAATACATTTACAAAAATAACACTTTGCAAAAAAAATAGCAATTTACTGTACAAAACTAATATAAAAGAATATAAAACCGTATATAAGGCATACTATTTAAGAAACACACAGGTAATATTAAAATTGATCAAATAATAAAATAAATAAATAAATAAACTATTATAATAATACTGTATGCTAAACAAAAACAGAATTATGACATACTAACATGTCCATTGCTGGATGATTAATGAGGTGTCTGCGTAAAAATGGATGGATGGATGGATGGATGGATGGATGCATAGATGGATAGATGGATGGATGGATATTTGCAAAAAATGTTAAGACAATATTTGTTAGTGTAATAATCCTCTTTGTATTGGGGTCTTATTCACCCTCACAAGTTTTTAGTCTGCAGTAGCAATTATGTAAATAACTTTACAGCCTATAACAGCAAAATAATCACAACCCACAAAGACACTGACCATATAAAAACATGTAATAAAATAAGATAAAAATAACAACCGCTTTGGGTATTTGCACACACACACATACAGCACACATTCACATACTGTAGACATGCATGAAAAAAACATCTGGTCAGCTTACCACAAGTCATTCTCGTTATGACATTATTTTGATGGTCTGTTACATATCAGGCATGTTCTCCCCCTGGTTGCGTGGGTTTCCTCCAGGTGCTCGGGTTTCCCCCACAGTCCAAAGACATGCGGTACAGGTGAATTGGGTAAGCTAAATTGTCCATAGTGTATGTGTGTGAATGAGTATGTATGTATGTGTTTCCCAGAGATGGGTTGCGGCTGGAAGGGCATCCGCTGCGTAAAACAAATGCCGGATAAGTTGGCGGTTTATTCCGCTGTGG
>CAIGQQ010006950.1:1879321-1901221 GCA_903798035.1 Danio albolineatus
ATATATATATATATATATATATATATATATATATATATATATATATGATTGGCTAAGTAGAATAATCAGTCCAATCAAATTGTGCACATAAAAATGGCATCATACAGAACAACCTCAAGACACGAACACTTTATAAATGCTGTTAACATGTACCCTGTGAGGCATTAAAAGTGTTCAAAAAGACAGAAAAATCATCAGATGCGGTGTGCGAGAGACAATGACGATGAAGATATGGACTGTATGAGGACTGTAATAACCAAATGGCCTTAAACCAGGCGTGTCCAACTCAGTTCCTGGAGGGCTGCAGCCCAGCACCTGTTGGTTTCAAACAAGCCTAAAGGACTCAGTTGGATCAGGTGAGCTTAATTAGGGTTGAACAATCCCTAAGGCTGTGTCCGAAACAGCATCCTAATTCATAGAATTCGAAAATCAGTATGCGTTTAAATTCAAATGCAGTACCTACTGCAGTAGGCGTTTCGGACACAGCCTAAATTTCCTTTAGAATGTCGCGTTTTTACTCACATACGTGCAAACAGCATAAAAACGCATCAACATTCCACATTGTAATACTCACTACTCTTGAGTACTTTTAAAAGGGCTACTTTTTACTTAAACTTCAACTAAAGTTTACAACAGATACTTTTACTCGCATTACATTTTTGGTAAGGTTCTTTTACTTGAGAATAATTTTTAAGTACTCTTTCCACTACTGCCATATTTGGTTGACCCCTCCTCCCCCTGTCCTCACTGGACTGTGTTCAGTTCAACTGTGGTTTATAGTTCTGAACCCTGGTTCATTCTCACAACCCTAGTTTTTGCGTCATCACAATGACAGCTGTTGCTAACTAACGACATCATGTGAGAACATGGCTGGATAGCGCTGATTGGGTGCCTCAAGTTTGAACTTTGAAAATGTAGTTTAATTCTCAAAGTGTGAGAGTGGCAAATGCAGTTTGCCATGAGTCTAATGTAAAAGTTCAGAAAACCGTGTTCACACTAGCCAAATGATTCAAACTCTGACGTCAAACGGCCCGGTGTACGCATCAATAGTGCTAGTGTGAAAACACCTTTAGTCTCACACAATCATTTCAGGTCTTGAATTTTCTGCTAATGAACTGATGAGTTGAATCAGATGTGTTTGACTTTCTGTGTTGGGGGCTTAAAGTCTATCTGAGGTTTGTATATCATCAGTTGGTCTGTTATACAAAACTTTGCTACACATCTAAACACCAGTGGTGTAAAGTCCCAAATTACAAATACTCTAACAACGGTAATCGAGTAGTTTTGCTCAGGAATTGTCATTTACTAAGTAGTTTTAAAAATGTGTAACTTTACTTTCCCTTGAGTACATTTTTAGTGCTGTATCTGTACTTTTACTCCACTACTTTCCTTCAACCTGCAGTCAGTATTATTCTTTTTGTTTGTCTATGGGAATTAGAAAAATCAGTCATGCTAGTCCAATCAAATCACACATAGAAAGTAAATCCATCATACTGAACAACCTTAAGACATGCAGCAAACAGTTTGGAAGCATTAAAAGTATCCAAGAAGATACTTCACACCAGGGGTGCCCAAACCCTGTCCTGGAAGGCCAATGTCCTGCAGAGTTTAGTTCCAACTTGCTTCAATACATTTGCCAGAAGCTAGAATACCTGGTAAAAGCTTGATTAGTTGGTCTCGGTTTGGCTTATTGTGAATGGAGCTAAAATCTGCAGGACACCTGCCCTCTAGGATCGAGTTTGGGCATCCCTGCTTTACATGCAATGACCCAGAGACTGTTTAGATTGCATGTTGGCAGATGTCGACTGTATGATAACTGAAACGGCCTTAAACAAGAACTAAAAGCACTACAGAATGTTAGTAATACACATACACGCACAAATTACAGGTAAACACATCAACCTTTCCCAGTGTAATACTCACTACTCTTGAATACATTTAAAAGGGCTACGTTTTACTCATATTTTGTGTAATATTTACAACAGATTCTTTAACTCTACTTGGACTACATTTTTGGGCAAGTAATGGTACTTTTACAGTGAGTATGATTTTTCAGTACTCTTTCCACCACTGCTAAACACAAAACCTATTTGCCTACATTTTATTTCTGCTCTCCTCCCACATTTGAATACATATGAATGAAGGCGAATACATATTAGTGTGACCTCCACCTTGAGTGATACATTTCCACTGATGATGAGATATTTGACACAGACTGAGTACTTTCGCTCAGTCGCACTGGTGCTTCTTTATATTTTTTTCATCGATGCACACAGTAGTGATTTGCACTGTAGAGCCACAGAAAGACGTAATACTTTTAGATTTTTTTTTCCCTGTTTGACAAGGTTTGAAAAAAAAAAAACTTATGCAGTGCTCATCGATGTCCCTTTTAAAACTTTTGACCAATCACACTGAAGGAGCAGAAAAAATAATGTACATTTGTCATAATATTTTTGTTACAACATGGTGCATCGATATCAAAATAAAAATGTTGCAGAAATGAATATTTCTTTATTGTGTTGACATATTTAGTCAGAAACAAATTATTTCCAAGATCAGTTTGGCAGTAACAGTGTGACAAATTTTCTGCATCACTGAAAAGCAAACCACATCAGAAGTGCTCTCAACACCCACAGCCATTAGTTTTGAGAAGAGCTGGCTTAAACTACTTTGGTTGACACATGAACTAATGTCCATGTCCTAATGTCTGATTATTCCAGATACTTTAGTTTAGCCAGATCCTTGCCATCATTGCCTTTAGCTTGGTTAATTGGCAACTGAAAGTCACAAAACTTTCAGAAAATTTGTTGATATTGCCACAAAACCACCATTAGATGAGAACAGACACTAATGTTTACTGAAAGTGAAATCATATATTGCAACAAAGTAGTTATAAGAACTTTGACTGGTCCCCTGAAAGCAGAAGTTTTTTGGTTAAAAACTTTTCAAGCACTCTAAAGTGATGAATACTTTGTTTAGTTGTGTATTTTGAGGTTGTTTTTATAACAGACATAGAATTAGACAAATTAAGCAACTTAAAGTGAAAAACATTTCCTGTGACAACCTATTCCTATTATAAAGCTACTTATCACAAGCTGAAAAAACACAATGCTGCATACAAAGATAAGTAAATGCTGTTAACATTAGCTTTATGTATATATTTAAAACACTTTAAAATACTGTCCTTGTTTTTCATATAGTGTGCAGGCAACCTCATCAGTGTACACTTACTTCCCTGCAGGTTTCCAATGCCATGGCTCATACCCTACACTAAAATAGCAACTAATGTACCTCCCAGTTCCACAGCAAAATAAATAATCTGTGCCAATCGTTTAAAGAACTATGAAAACATTCTTTGGGTGTAAAAACCTCTACTGAACCAAAGTGAATTGACATGAGCTAACTACAGCTTAATAAAAACTATAACTCTAATAACGGCCTATTACTTAACTACGTATCCATGCTTCAAACTTGTTGAAATTTACAATGTTGTTGAATTGAATAAAACAAATACTGAACTAACTTGATCTGAATGATGACACTGTTTTTTTATTCATTTCTATTCAATTCATTCTGCTATTCTGTACAAATAAAGGTAATTTTTACATACTTGTATAAGCCATCGTGGACTGCAGTGGTCGAAATCTGGGCTACACAATTCTGATTGACTAAAAAAAAAAAATAATAATAATAATAATAATAATAAATAAATGATTGAATGAATGAATAAAAGAATGAATGAATGAATATTAAAAAAACAGCAGTTATGACAGAATCTCTAGAGCAGAATGTTCAAAAGGTTGTCCATAATCATTACTTTAATTATCAATGTAAAAATCGTGCTAATTTTGGTAGCTCTTGACTTGTTTCATATGTCTGTAGTGAACATAATTTAAAAGCTTCAGTGTGGGTTTCTGAACAAATAACCATTCGACTTCCCCTTCACTCTTTCTTTCAGGTATTAATGTTTTGCAGAGCAGCATTTATCAGTTGTGTCCTCTTACGAGACTCGCAAGTAGATTCATGTTGCCGCATGTTGATCTATGCTAATATTAAATCAGGCCTGAAGATCCTAGGACATAGATAAACTTTGATCCTACAAGGGCAGTTAATGTAATGACCGTGCCAGTCAAGTGCTTATGAAGTACAGCCCAATTTCCCAAAGTCCATCCTGGGGATTTTGCCGAGTAACACATAGTGCCAGTTTAAATGGCTAAGCTGATTGCATTGCTTCAGCCGCTGCCACAGAACAATTAAGGATGTGACATCACATCCAATAGTGCGCTAATGGGCTTGGCTAGATGTATGATTGCTTGATATTACTCTAGCGTCCTCTGAGCTTCTGGGTTCGAGTCTGGATGCTATAGACACCAGCTGGGCCTCGTATAGGTCAAAGCAGCAGCGGTGATGTCTGGGAAAACCGCCAGGATCCCAAAGGTACAGATTCCCTCAGCTGCATATATGCTGCAGTGAACACTGTCAGCAGTGGCATATTGATTTTATGTATGTGCCCTGCTTTCTGTCATCATGCAATATTCTGTCAAAGCACTGGCAGGAGAACACCGGTTCAATTATTGAGCTGGAGTGTGGCCAACAGTCTTAACTACATCTATGGCGACTCCATATATATCCACCATCCAACATGGCTTTCAACTCAACACACAATTTCACTTGGTTACAGCATGGGTTTTGTGCACAAAACAACATATGTTCAAAATGGTCTGGTATGTGGATCTTATTGCTTGCTGTTGGTCTTCACTTTTCAGAAAGTCCATTTAAAGCAAGTCAGTTCACTTGGCAGTCATTTACGTAACGCCCCTGAAGCAATTTCCAGACATGCAATTACAATTCCTATCTAGTTCTAAGTATTGGAATCTCTGTAACTGTTTTTTGAAATTGCATTTCAATAATATATTTCAATCCAAGAACAAAATCCAATAACAAAGCTGTTGTAAATCATGCTGAAAGAAACTGCATTTTGCAGTCTTGTCCAAACTAATGCAAATTTAAGAGTCAATACACAGCCCATTGACTCTTTAACTGTAAAGCAGACCTTTCGTTCCTTTAGCTGCCATGTCGAGTTAACAATTTCTTTTATGTACACTTAAGTCTCAAGTTTCGCCTATCTAAAAATTCATCTATATGCATATGCGGCTATGGAAAAGGTTAAGAGAACACATTGATTAAATTCTAAGTTCTTAAATTCTAGGGGAACCAATTTAGGGGGTTTTAGGGGTCAAAATCACTATTCAATAGTTACTGTCATTAAAAAAGACAGTGTATGGAGGACCCTTATTTTGAAAATGGGAGAGAAAGAATTTACTCTGCTCCCCTCAAAGAGGCATAAATTCTGTTTAAAAGTATATTTTGTTAATATAATGAGCATATTGTGAAATTTGCAAAAATTATTGTGCCAACAAACACATAAACTGCTAAGTTTATGCATTTATTCATTCATCTTCTTGTCGGCTTAGTCCCTTTATTAATCCGGGGTCGCCACAGCGGAATGAGCCGCCAACTTATCCAGCATTTGTTTTACACAGCGGATGCCCTTCCAGCCGCAACCCATCTCTGGGAAGCATCCATACATTCTAATTCACACACATACACTACGGACAATTTAGCTTACCCAATTCACCTGTACCGCATATCTTTGGACTTGTGGGGGAAACCAGAGCACCCGGAGGAAACCCACGCGACCACGGGGAGAACATGCAAACTCCACACAGAAATGCCAACTGACCCAGCCAAGGCTCGAACCAGCGACCTTCTTGCTGTGAGGCGAACGTGCTACTCACTACGCCAACGTGGCGCCATCTGCTGAGTTTAATGAATGTTTATGCATTGTGTCATATCATTCAGCTCTTGAAAGAATGTCATTAAAGTTATATAAAACTAATCTCTTTATGAAGAGGTTGATATTAATTTCTGCCTGTGTTTTCATATTAAAATTACAAAATACAACTCTAAATACATTACTGGCAGTCAAGCTCAGGAGCAATAATGGAGGAGCAGACTTGGTTGACAAAAGACTCACTCGCTATAATGTAAACCTCTTCTCCACTACAGCTGAAACAACGGACCCTTTTCAGAATACTGTTACGACACGTTTAATGGTCATCTGCATCTTAAATCCTTAAAAGTTTTTAATATTTAGATTTTTAAAATGTATGCACATTTATATGTATGTATGTATGTATGTATGTATGTATGTATGTATTATATTTTCTTTGAAATTTGACTTAGATCTCTTTTCTGGCCGTCACAATTATTATTATTATTATTTCCTTTCTCTCAAAGTCTTGATAATACCATAATGTTTTTTTTCTCTCATTATTTCAGCAAACAGGATTGTAAAAAAAATAAATATTTGTCATTCACTGCACTCTAAGTTTAACCAACTATTACGACTTCTGCTACTGAGACACCCCGAAATGTGAAAAGAGTCCATTGTCAAGGCATCTACTATCTACATTCCTACGGTAGATGGATTTTTTTGTGCAGGACGAACTGTTCATGACAGGTTAACATGTATAAAACAAAAGCAATTTGGTCCTGTGTGTTTCTGACAGCTTCTAAAACACAAGTGATTGGATCACACATGGTGATTGGATGTCCTCACATCTGCACCAATGAGACGGATAATAATTCCAGGTGTAAATGGGATCACACATCTACAGATCTGCAACTCACTTTTGAGTGCTTTTATTGAAAATAAAACTGCATGAACATCGCTCTGACAAATTAATCGCAGCTCGAAGCCAAATGGAACGAATGCAAATCACCACTAGCCCCAGTCTATTTCTGAATTTACCTGCGTGAGCCTGCTTACTTTTCAATTACACCTTCTGCCGGAATCAAATGCAATTCTCAAATGGGTCTCCGCTGTATGCGCAGAGTGAAAGGTGAGTCATTAGATGTGTCTCAGTGGTGGAGTTTTATTTGGGTCTCGTCGGAATGAAAGACACTTGACTGATAACGGTGAATCGGATCAGCCTCGTCGATCTCAGCCTGGGTGAGCTGCTAATTAGAAAAAGGCAATGAAGAACTACCGTAGCAAGATTAAAGAAGGGCCGGGAACAGGCATTAATTGCACTTCTGTGACAAGGCAGTGTGAGAAAAACACTCACGCACACACTCGAAGCACAGTTGCCGTGTCTTCTGCATCGCTAGCTGAAGTGTTTCTCTGTTTTACCCAACATTTTCCAGTGTGGGCCGCCGTAAATGGATGCCCAGTGGGATTAAGCGTGAACACTGAAAGTAATTACATCTCTTATGTGAACCCAAAGCCATGGGGACCTGCGCCGGGTCACCCAGACCTTTCCTAATGAACAGTCGTTCAGGTTTAAAGATTAGACAAGCAATTAAGCTTTACTTACATTCTGTTGCTGGGAATGATCTTGTAGCCATCTCTGAACCATGTCACCTGCGGCCGCGGAAAACAACTGACCGCTGGGGAGTTGAGGATGGCGGCCCGGCCCTGAGTCACCGTCTTTCTTTGGTCATTGTCGATAAAGTCGCCCATATCTGTTTGAAGAAATATCTTATTGCAGACATGCTACAGCTTATTTTCTCAAAATAAAGCAACCCTGATGAAACATAACAGGCCACAGAGGCTTTTGGGTATAAACTGCAGAGGTGTTCAATCAGAAACATTTATTCGTGGCACACAGCAATGCAAGATTGCATCACCATGAAGAACAAAAGAACAAGTACATTGTGCTCTGAAATTGGTGACATCGGTGCAGTTTTCATATTGATTTGAAGTTTTTTAAAGGTTTCATTACTAGAAAGAGATGCCAAAAACAACTGTAACCAGTGAAATACAACCTTAAAGTGGGTAAAACTGACCTGCAATATTTAGTAAACAAGATAAATGATGGGAATCTCTAATTTAGGATAATCTTCAGTCCCCTCTCACGGTGTGGAATATTATTGTATAATGACATGTAAAAACATTTTAACAGTGTAAGAGCTCACATTATAGAGTATGTCAATCAGTTTCCAAAAGAACTGACAAAAAGCATGTCTTTGGAGACAAAAAGCAGTCACTGTTAATAATTAATATTATCGTGCAGTTAGAATGACATTGTAATTTAACCCTTTCACGCATGTAATCACACCGGTGTGATCAGCCTTGGCTGGTCCCTGAAGCAGGTTTGAGACATTCTAATACACATAACTACAAGCAAAACATACCATTTAGGGCAGGGGTCACCAAACTTGTTCCTGGAAGGCCGGTGTCCTGCAGATTTTAGCTCCAAACCTAATCAAACACACCTGAACAAGCTAATCAAGGTCTTACTAGGTATACTTGAAACATGCAGGCAGGTGCGTTGAGGCAAGTTGGAGCTAAACCCTGCAGGGACACCGGCCCTCCAGGACTGAGATTGGTGACCCCTGATTTAAGGTTTGTAAAATATACACAAATGTCTATGAAGACAGCAATAATCATTTTTTTTTCAATATACCTGGAAGATGTGCTTTGTTTATGCAAGATACACACTGTTTACTAGAACATTTTCTCTATTCCTTTCACAGATAAACAGTTCCTTACCTTCATGTACTTCGGAATAATAAATAATGAATAGACGTAAATCCAGCAGCTCGGATCTTTCCTGTGTTTGTTGCTAGAAGGGATACAGCAGCGATCGGAAGTAAACGAGAAGTATCCTCAGCTGTATCCCATCTAGACTTCACCATGATGCAGAAGAGAGTGAAGTCTAGATGGGATACCGCGGAGAATACTCTCGTCAATATAGCCTAATATTTGTGACATGACAGCAAATAATATGTTTACATTGCCATGAGGGTTGGGTTGGTAGGGGTAGACGCTAATAAAAAACAATGAATGTGTAATTTAATAAATAATATAAATACTTCTCGTTAACTTGCGATCACAGCTGTATCCCTTCTAGCAACAACGCCGCCGTCCGTTACCCGTCATATACAGTAACAAATAATACGATCATTATTAGGCTGTTTAAATGACAAAATATATGTTCTATCACATATTTGGGAATAAGAATACCAGAAATTCCACAACATAATTTGAACATTTGTCAATATTTACAGAAAAGGGGCAAAAATAAACAAAATACAATATATAATTATTGGGGCTGGTGGGTCAATTGCAATGGATTTTAAGTAAATTCACCTTTATTTGTATAGCGCTTTATTTGTAAATGCTTAAATAAGTTATAAAAAAAACTCACGCAGGAAGGTCAGCCAAGACCTAGGTCTAAATGAGCTTTTTGAGTGAATCGTTTGCATGAATGACTCAATTAATCTTTCATTAAGACAGGAACACCATCTACTTGAGGATTTAGTGTCATATTTATTTTTACAACAACAGACCTGTACTAGCTAAATTACCAGCACAAAAACATCCAGGAAAATATGTTTTTAATGCTCATTACTACAATAATCCCATGGACATTAGGTTAGCATCACACATACCCTCCCTACCACTCTACCACCAGCCTTTAGAGTTTCTTTCCCTTTCTTTCTTTCTTACTTAACAGAATATATAATTGTGCATTGCTGCATCATGATTCTGTGGAGTAAACAAAATATTAACAAATCGATTCACCTGAGTTTTCTAAAAGAGATTTATGATCAGTACTTAACACTCTAAATAGTTGCCAGTTGACATGAAGTTACAAAGTCACTTACAGTACACAAAAGGGGAGCATCGAATTAAAGTTTGACGTTTTACATCTCATTTTAAAAAATCTTCATAATTAGGTGCAAACTTAACTCTTTGTTTACGTTTGGGAAAAGAAGTCACAATGCCTATTCAGATTATAACAAAACAATAATTTCAGACACTTTCCTCTGACATAAACAGTCTATTTTGTGATATCTCCATCCTAGCCAAATGTTTCGCTGTGTTAAAATGTTACAAGCGTCTGGAACAGTCAGTCTGGGGCATTCTGAACCTTTAGAGCATGTTATAAATGTTACAGCAAAGGTCCAATACATGAGCTGGCTTTTCTTCCACAGCCACATATTCAGCGTAAATCCAGCCTTATTTAAATCGCTATGTGGGGTCCTTTAGGAGTTATCACACAGTTTGCCATGTGAATGAAACTTTGCTTTAATGAAGAATAAAGTCAGAGACTGTCCAAAACAGTATAAATGCACTATTCACTTGTTTAAAACCTATTTGCGTTTCTTTCTTCAACTGAATATGAAAGAAGATATTTTGGAAAATGCTGGTTGCTGGCACCTATTGACTTCCATAGTATTTTTTTCCTACTATGGAAGTTGATGAGTCCCAGTAACCAGCATTCTTCAAAATACCAGTACTAATAATCAGAAGTAAAATAATATAACAGAAGAATGAAAACTTCAAAAGATTTAAAACCGCATGAAGGACAGTAAATGATGAGGAAATGTATATTTTGGGTGGGACCAGCCCTTTAACTATTATATTGTACATACATTCTTATACATTGTACTTACATTGTTCATACTTACAAAAATTATCAGCATGTAATTACACTTATTGTAACTACATAATTACGATTAGTTTAACTACATATGTAATTACACCTATTGTAATTACATAAGTACACTTATTGACCCATCCCTTACACCTTAACCCATCCTTAAACCCACCCTAACTACCAAACCAGTACCTAATCTTTTCCGAATCCCACCTCAATAGCTTTATGTATTGTATGAACACAATAAGTACCTATTTTTTATGTAAATACCTGGTAGTTAAGCCACTTAATTGTTTTAAATTGCAATAGTCACATTTTTACAGTTTTTACGCTGATTTTGTTCAAATAAATGCAGCCTTGGTAAGAGTAAGACTTTAAAAAGAGTTATTTTTGAGTAAGAACAGCATACTGTAACTACACTCTCAGAAAAAAAGGTACACGATGGTACAAATAATGTTCCTTAAGGAACAGTTTTGTACCTTTGTAAAAATTGTACCTTATATGGTACTGAAAAGACCTCTTATGATACTGTTCTGTGCCTTTTATGGTACAACTGAAATGAAGGTACACAATTGTTCTCATATAAAAGGTACAAACGTGTTGAACAACTCCTTCTTCATTACAGTATCTATGAAAATAAATATGACTGGAAAGGCAAAGTGATTTTTATAAATAATTTCCATATTAAAACAAAAATCATCATTTCAAAGAATATGTTTAAAGATACTTATAAACATACATTTTTAGTCCTGTAATACAATAATACAAAACAACTGGTAAAACATAAAACTATAGGTATTGTAAACTAAACATTTAAGGAATTTAAATAAATGTTTGGTAAGCATTTTTGACACTGTTAAGGTACAAAGTGTCTTGTCACTGTGGTGGTACCTATGACCTGAATATTGCATAAGTATACAATATTGTATCTGCAGGTTTTTAAAAACGAAGGTACATTTTGGTTTACCATGGTACAAATCATGACCTTAAAAGGTACAAATTTGTTTCTTTTCTTAAGGTACAATTCTGTCCCATAAAAAGGTACTGCCCCAGTGACAAGGGTTTGTACCCTCTTTGGTACAACTTTGTACCTTTTTTTCAGAGAGTGTAGTAAATGCTGAAATCAATCAATAAGTTGACTCAACAACCAGACCAATCTTATTAGTAATGAATCATAAACTCACATGCCACTTGTATCTCGGCTCTTTTCTGAAGCAGAGCGCCCATCCTGTTTCTCACCACACACTGATAAACACCCATATTGGAGCGCCGGAGAGAGGAGATGGTGTACCTGAGAGTATAAAAAAAGAAACAGCAACTTTAAATCACATCCTGGAATGGCAAAAAAACAACAGCTATTTGCCAACAAACTCAAGGATTTTCGACTCAAATGTGCTCCCATTTAGAGAGGTTGGGTTTAAAAGGTTTACCCTTGCAGTCACGACTCTGCTTTTTTTTGCCAGCTCGCACATTAGCGTGAATGGAGCACATCAGAATGGCTCAACAGGAACTCCTCTCCAAGCCCAGCCATTATGACGAATATCAGATTTCAGCCAAAAGGCCACTTTGACCAAAAGCAAAGGTGGCAAACGCTGGAGAATTAAAATCTGTTGGCATTTCCGAATACGCTGAATACATGACTAATGCGCCGTCGCTCACTACTTAGCAGAATCTGTTTACGTCTTTGAAAATGCCAGACGGCGGGTTTGTGCATCTCGTTGGTGGTTTTCCTCCTTCACAGGAACTCAATAGCAATACCGTGGCAGCTCTGAGAGTGATGAAATATAATGAGAAAAGCAATACCAATTAGAGCAAGCCGGTTCTGTAGATGGACAAAATGTGGAAACACTTGACACAGGGAGACGCGAAGATGCGAAACACCTACTTTAGCATTTATACGACTCCTGAATGGGGGATAAATCAAAACATCTAATGTAAAAGTTGACATTAACTATGAATCAGGTGTCAGCGGCGCACTTCAGGTAAGGAATGAAAGCATTATTTGTCTCTGAAGAGAGTCGGGCAGCGCTGCAGACTCTTCTATTAAGAAAGAAGGAACCCTGAGGGCCAATTCTTCAGCAGCTTTAACACTCCGCACGTCGGAGAAAACGCTGAGTGCTATGAAGGCTGTACGCTGATTAAAAAAGGTCAGGCTAAGAGGCTATCATTACTGAGAAATTAAACATACGGCATGAAGAGGACTCAGCAAGGAAATTATATCGCTGATTAAATGTACTGCTACTACATAGTCTAGAGGAAGCTATCTTGAACGAAAAGGGAGGGAAAAAATGTAATTAAAAATTATTTGAATGCGCTTCACTTCTAGTCATTTCATTTCTTGATTAAAGAAAACGCTGCAGGTTCAGTGCAAGTTAAGCTTGGTTGACAGCTTCTGAGCAGACATTTATGATGGCTTGTTTTTCAGTTTGTAAAAACAAAAAGTGTATCTGCGGTAATCAGATTAGAGTAGAACTCTGAAGAGGGTTTCTGAAAGTTTATGAACATACATTCATGGCATTTTAGCACCTTTTAAAGAAATATTTAATAAATCATTTGAAGAGAACACAAAGCATCAGCACGTTCTCCTTTCTTTTTACTTCATTTAAAAAAGCTGCTTATTCTCAGGGTTCTGCCACTCCAGTCTTGTAAATTCTTGTCTAGTCCTCTGTGTTGTATCATTGTGTCTCTGTATGAGTGCCAATTGTGAGCGCGCTTGGAGCGTGCACGCTCCCGCTTGATACGGGCTTGATACCAGAGGTCTGGGCGTGTTTGTGATTGCGCGCTCTCGTCCTGGTGTTTGTGCTCGTTTGTCTGCAGCGTGGTGTTTATTCCCAGCGTCTCAGTCTAGTTGGTTTTGGTTTTGCTTGGCGCTGGGATAAAACATGCACGCTGAGTGCACGGTGAGTGTTTTCATTCATTGTGTACCTGTGTCTTGCGTTCAGCCCTATGTTGGTGTTGTGTTTAGCACGTGGTGCATGTTTACATACACCACGTGCTTTCATGTCGTCATACAAACACTCAGTTAATGAGTTCTCTCATTGGCTGCTTGTTCTAGTCTGTATGTGAGCACATGGCTTGTGGTGTTGTCATGTGCTCTTCTGTCTATTGTCTAGCCCCACCCTCCTTGTTAACCCATTATTAGTTTATCATGTTCACCTGTCTGTTTGTTAATTATTTCTGCTTATATTCTCCTCATGACTACTGTCCTGGGCCAGTCCGTCGTCGTTGATATCCCCTGTCCTGTCGTGTTCTCCAGTCCTGATCCCTGCCAGCCTGCCCAGTCACATTTGATTGTTTGTTTATTTGTTTAATTAATGTTTTCCCCCTCTGGGCTGTTTATTTTGCCTTTTATATTTTATTATAGATAAAAACCCATATTTTTACTCTGCAATGGATGACCAAGATGGCGGCGCATGCGCAACGCGAGGCCCAGCGTCTCAATTTTGCAGTATTTTTCCTGCTAATTTCGGGTCTGTTCGTGCAGAACAGTTGTGCCTTTACATCGTACACCCGACAGGAGATTTTGGATATTGGTTTGTGCATTCGGGACAGTTTTATCAGCAATCTTCGACTCATTCCAACGATCGCTAGATCTACCGAGGCTCAGCACTCTGCCCGGCCGGGCGGAAGTGCTCGGAGGTGGCGTTGCGAGCGTAAACAAAGACGGGGAAAGCGCGGCAGGCTAAGAGCTAAGCTAAAGCTAACACCACACCGGCTCTCTTTACCCAGCATTTTTCTCGCCAATGTACGGTCTCTGGTGAACAAAATGGATGAGATTCGACTACGCATCACCCACAGCAAAAGACTATGGAACTGTAATGTCATGATTTTCACAGAAACATGGCTAAACGGCGGAATACCAGACAACGCTGTATCGCTAACTGAGAACCACACATTCCGAGCAGACAGAATGGCGGATGACTCCGGTAAGACCAGAGGCGGAGGATTATGCATTTATGTTAACAAATCTTGGTGCACAAACTCTGTCATTGTTGGGAGACATTGCTCTGTTAACCTGGAATTTCTAATGGTTAAATGCAGACCGTTTTATCTGCCGCGGGAGTTCACCTCCACCATTATAAAATTATATTCCTCCGGATGCTAATGCTACGTTTGCAATGAACGAACTTCATGCGGCCATCAGCAAACAACAGACTGCTCACCCGGAGGCTGCCTTTATTGTTGCGGGGGATTTTAATCACTCAAACTTAAAGACAGTGCTCCCCAAATTCCATAAAAACATTTTGTGTCACACCAGGGGAAACAAAACTTTGGACCAGGTGTACACAAACATGGCTGACGCCTACACGGCGACCCCCCCTCCCCCACTTGGGTCAATCAGATCACCTTTCTTTGTTCCTCACCCCCAAGTACTCACCCCTCATCAACCGTGTGAAGCCATCAGTGAGGACCATCAAAGTGTGGCCAGCGGGGGTAGACTCAACGCTCCAGGACAGGTTTCAACACACAGACTGGAGTATGTTTGCATCCCAGGCCACCCGCGGCTCTCACACAGACATTGACAGTTACACTTCCTCTGTTCTGGAACACATCAACTCCACCATAGACAGTGTTACTACCCAGAAACAGATCACCACATACCCAAATCAAAAGCCATGGATGAACAAGGAGGTGCGCCTCCTGCTGAAGGCACGCAACACTGCCTTCAGATCAGGTGATGCACAGGCCTACAGCACTTCCAGGGCTAATCTGATGAGGGGCATCAAAAAGGCCAAGCACTGCTACAAGCTGAAGCTAGAGGAGCACTTTTCCAACTCTGATCCTCGGCGCATGTGGCAGCAACTACAAACCCAGCCATTTCACACCCACAGCCACAGATGTCTCCTTCCTGAACAAGCTAAATGACTTTTATGCCCCCTTTGAAAGAGACAGTAAAGAACCCAACACCAAGATCACTTCCTCAATCGACCACACACCCATCACACTCACCTCCTCAGAAGTCTGCACCGCACTGAGTCGGATCAATGTGCGTAAGGCTGCTGGAGAGACGGTATTCCTGGACGCGTCCTCAAAGCAAGTGCAGAACAGCTCGCTGGGGTATTCACAGACATTTTCAACCTGTCCCTTAACCTAGTAGCTGTACCTACATGCTTTAAAACCACCTCTATCGTGCCAGTGCCGAAACACTCTAGCCCAACATGCCTGAATGACTACCACACTGTAGCACTCACACCCATCATCATGAAGTGCTTTGAGCGGCTGGTCCTGACACATCTGAAAGACTCTCTACCACCCACACTGGACCCACATCAGTTTGCCTACCGTGGCAACAGGAGCACAGAAGATGCAGTCTCCATAGCACTGCACTCTGTACTCACACATCTGGACAATAAAAACACTTATGCACGAATGCTGTTTGTTGACTTCAGCTCAGCATTCAACACTGTCATACCCTCTAAGCTGCTGATCAAACCTAGAGAGCTGGATATCAACACGTCTCTCTGCAACTGGGTTATGGACTTTCTGACTAACAGACCTCAGAATGTTAGATCAGGCCACATCTGCTCCACCACCGTCACACTCAACACTGGTGTACCTCAGGGCTGTGTGCTGAGCCCCTTCCTCTACTCCCTTTTTACCATCAACTGTATGCCCATTATCAGATCCAACAACGTCATCAAATTTGCAGATGACACCACAGTGATTGGTTTAATCAGCAACAATGATGAGACTGCCTACAGGGAGGAGATACAGCATCTGGCCACTTGGTGCACCAACAATAATCTGCTCCTTAACACCACCAAGACCAAGGAGTTCATTGTGGACTTCAGGAAGGGACGAACAGGCTCACATGATCCCATCAACATCAATGGGATGGCCGTCGAGTCTGTCTCATCCTTCAAGTTCCTGGTGACCCACATCTCAAGGGACCTCTCCTGGACCACCAACACCTCCAGTCTGGTCAAGAAGGCTCACCAGCGCCTATTATTCTTAAGGCAACTTAAGAAGAACCAGCTGTCATCAGCCGTCCTGGTGAACTTCTACCGCTGCACAATAGAGAGCATCCTGACCAACTGTGTTACAGTCTGGTATGGAACCTGCTCTGTTGCTGAGCGCAAGGCCCTGCAGCGGGTGGTGAAAACTGCCCAACGCATCACAGGGACTCCACTTCCTGCTATAAAAGACATTCAGGAAGAACACAGTCTTCGCAGAGCACGTAGTATCCTCAAGGACCCCTCTCACCCTGCTCACAGACTGTTTTCTATCCTGCCTTCCGGCAGGCGCTTCAGGCTTCCTCGGACAAAAACCAGCAGACTGAGGAACAGCTTTTTCCCCAGAGCTGTCTCCCTTTTGAACTCTGCCCCCCACTGACTCTTCTGACCCCCCCCCCCCCCCCCCCCCACTCTCCTCATAACTTATACTCCTCACAGTCACTGCACTACTAAACATTTGCACATTTAAAAGTTTGCACATATTCATTGCACTGATTCACTTATCTGAACTGTACACACCCACTGTACAGACATCTGTAATTATGTTTATCTGCACACTTTTGATTATTAATAAGCAACCTACATTGCACTGATTCAATTATGTGAACTGTACATACTCACTGTACATATACATTTGTAATTATGTTTATCTGCACATTTTTGATTATTAATAAGCAACCTGCATTGCACTGATTCATTTATTTGAACTGTACATACCCACTGTACATGTACATTTGTAATTGTTTATCTATCTGCACACTTATTATTAATATCATCCTGTACGTACAATCATTTATTGTAAATCTGGGCTCATAACTAATGCAACCTGTATATAATGTTCATAGAACATCCATCTGTAAATATCACCATAGTTTTTCTATAACTGCACCTTATAATTTATACCTGTATTCTGCACTTGCTGCTATTGCACTTCTGATTAGACCTAAACTGTATTTCGTTGCTTTGTACTTGTACATGTGTAATGACAATAAAGTTGAATCTAATCTAATCTAAAATTGGGTCCTCGTCCTTTTTCCTTTACACAACCCTTGACAGCTTATAATTTGATTGGCTATGCTTATAAACTCTAGAATATGGATTTTTATTTATCATCATTATTATTTTATATGATTATTAGTAGTACAAGTTGTAGTACTACTAGTATTCTTTGCGTTCTGACCATACTCCACACAAGTGATGCTCTTTTTCAGTATTCTTCTCACGCTTCTTCTCAAGCAAATGTCTAAAGATTCTTAAATCAAAATATATATTTAAATGCATAGTAAAATTACATTAACTAAGAAGTCTTTCCTTGATCAGACAGTGGCTGTTTCTCATTGTGTTCTTCAGCGATCTTGTGTCCTTGTGTTCTCGTGTAACGTCAACTTTAACTGCCAAAGTTCAGTTCCAAACTCAAGACCGCAAGAACGGAGGACGCGTGAAAGTTCTAGATAGAGGATGCACTGATGCAAACCTAAGCATCAAACCCGCTCTAAGTACCAGAAGTCATTGCGACTGAATAAAGGAGGTGGGAAGTGCAGCATTTTATATAGATTTAGACGTTTCATATAGATTTAGACGTTTTAGAGATATAACTTATTTATCTCAGGAGTTTCCCTAAATGAGATGGTGAAAGTAAACTTTAACATGAAAATGTTAATAAAGGCATAAAGACATGAAGGGTGTCTATTTGCTGAAATTCACATTAAAATCTGTTTTATTTGTATTGTGCAAAGTATATTTGTAAGGTTTTTGTGCATGTTATATATACATGTATTGAAAAAGGAAAAAAAAACAATAACTCATTGTATGAATGCTGTGATGTTTAAATAATATTTTGTTAAGAATGCATGAAGGTCATGTGACCATCTGGAAGAACGCAGCATTTCATTTCTCACAGGACACGTTCTGTGTTCTAGCAGTCTCCTGAGCTTGTTCTTCCGAGGTGACCTGGCAAGACCAGTCTTCGCAAGAACGCAAGTCCATTCTCTCCATTCATGGAATTGAGAAACAGCCATCATCTATCAACTTAATCAACTCAATTCAAAAAGGAACAGTTTCATACTATATAAAATATCACAGCAAATAAATAACGATTGAAGGTTTTGGAATTTTTTTTTTTTGAAAACCAAAAATGCTAAGAGAAAAAAACTTTTATTTATTTATTGGATGGCACGGTCGCTCTAGGTAGCACTATTGCTTCAGAGGGTGCTTCAGAGTCCCAGCTGGGTTGGCTGAATCCTGTAAACAAAATTGTTTGTAGTGTATAAGTGAGTGTGTGAATGTGAATGTATGGGTGTTTCCCAATGCTGGGTTGTGTCTGGAAGAGCATTGGCCGTATAAAACATATACAAGAGTAATAGGTGGTTCATTCCACTGTGGCGACCCCTGATAAATCAGAGACTAAGGACAGTCAGTGTTTATTTATTTCTTTACTCATTTATTGACTTTCAGAATTTTAGACTTTTTGCTCTTTTTAAAGACTGTAAAGGCTAAAAGAAAACAACTAAATCAATAAAACATTTGAAAGATAGAATAAATGAAAATATAGCATATAGTATAATCAGTGACGTTCACTATAAATAATCAGCGTTACTTTTTCCAGTAACGAGTAATCAAACAAATGGCCTGTGTTTCCCCTGTGATATCATTACAGACAATAACATTTGCTGTAATTGAGCTCACTGAAGCGGTTTACATCTGAGTAGGCTCTCAATGTAGGACCTGCTCTGGTGTGTCTGTGTGTGTCGCGGGAGAGTGGGGGAAAGCACGTAACTGATGATGACTGGTCTGCATGTGTGTGTTGGGGTATGGGACAAACACGTAACTAATGATGATTGGCTAAAATGTATCCGATAATGAGCTCTACTTTCAAACGAGGACACAGAGACACAACATCAACGCAACTAAAGCTACAGTAGTTTAGTAGTGTTCTGACACCTGAAAAGTAGTATAAGCAAAACCAGTCAATTATTCATTCATTCATTCATTCTCTTAGTCCCTTTATTATCTGGGGTTCGCCACAGCGGAATGAACAGGCAACTTATCCAGCACGTGTTTTACGCAACAGATGCCCTTCCAGCTGCAAGCCATCACTGGGAAACACCCATACACAATCATTCACACATAGGACCAATTTAGCTTACCCAGCCGAGACTCGAACCAGCGACCTTCTTGCTGTGAGGTGACAGTGCTAACCACTGAGCATATGAACCATTCCTAAAATTCCTTGAAAGATTCCAGAAATGGACCAACATTGTTCTAGGGGTTAATGCTCAAGTTTTTAACAAATTTAATATACCTGCCACACGTAGTGAATACATGTGCTGCCTGAACAGAGGAAAGGCTGCAGGGGAGATTAATATTAGACTTTTTGTCTCTTATATTAACCGTAAGGCTCCTTGCAATCTTGGGATGGTTTTGAACAAGACTTCTTCTCCAGAAAGCCTTAAGATGAAAGCGGTCACTCACTTGTACTCAGGGGAGAAGGCTGTGATATCAGTGTTGTTGAGCATCCATTTGAACTCCAGAGGCCAGCTGCCCTCCGCAAGGCAGGTCATGACCAGACGATTCCCTTCCAGGTGGATCTCTGGAGGTCCCGGCTCCGTTTTGAAGTAGGGGGCCACATCACCTGTGGACAGACATGAAAGAGGCACAGTTAGAAAAGGTGTGCAGTTCGGTGTAATGCTACCCTGACCCCGGTGCAGGCAAAAAGTCATGCACCATCAAAGACCAAGTCAATATGCAGTGCCATCACTGCTGGTTCCTCAGTTTACATCAACCAACTTTGCTGGAAATCCAAACAGAGATGGCCATTTTTCATTGTGAACAAACAAACAGAAGCCACGGTGCAAAGGTTATCGCAACATGTTTTCTACAAAGGCATCTTTTATGAGTCCTCACAGCGCCCGAGAACCAAAGACAGCCAGCGCCAAACCCTTTAAATCTTCCATCTGCAGATTTTGCCACACTTCACAAGAGAAAGGCTCCAAGCTTTGATTTTTATTATTTTTTTAAAGGACGACTTACAGCCAGGACACCTGGGCGCAGTGAATCTGACTTCTGTCAGCAGCGTTGCTGTGTTTCCCCTAAAGCTCAGACAAATCAATTGTGCCATGCAATGGCTCTTTTATACATTGTATAAACCATCTGAAATATGTGAGTGGCTCAGCCGATACGCACTCACAGCAAAAAAAAAATTCTGCATTTTTTTTACAGGGAAATGACAAGAAAATAATCTTAACATCAGGAAGATGTACTTGTGAAGTAATAAAATGCTCGTTTTAGACAATATATCTTGAATTAAGTGTGTTTTTCTTACCCTGCTAAAAAAATGCTTTTTAATCTTAAGCCTAAAGCTCACTAAATGTGTGGTAGTTTAATGCACACAACAAATAAACACTATTTGTCAATGCACTACTAAATATAAAAGGTATTTTCTGAAGAAACAGTTCTCTTATGCCATTAAACTGACAGAGTTCAAAGATGTTTGGATTTCTTAGTGGTAAACAAGCCACGAATGCTGATCGAGAAAGCAATATTTCGCAGCGCTAACAGACATTTCTTGGACCTTGGCCTCTTTGGATTCATGTATTGGATGAAGCAATTAATGCAAATGAAGGTGTTAAAGAGAAACATCCAAATGCAGGTTTTTAAAATGGATTCTTTCACTTTCGTATATCTGCATCCAGGCACATTTAGCTCATGCACAAGCTTTTGAATTGCTGTGTTTCAGTTAAACGGACGAAATGTCAAGGGGTCACAAACCTGCTGTAGAGCACATGGTGGAGAATGTAGACAGATGCGGTGGAGCTGCTGTGGAGAATATCAATGAGGCCTTTAAAAAACTAATGAAAGACGTGAAAGGAGGAGAAGGCGACCGAGGGCTAGAGAGACTCCAGGTGACAGCAGAGAAAGACACAGTGTCCTTGAGGTCAGGACGATTGAGAAATATCCGAGAGTGACCAGTGTGGGTGAGGAGAGACGGACGCTGGTTCATAGGTATTTTATGGGTTTACCATTGCTGTCTCTCCAGAATGGAGTACAGATCATGCAAGGACAATATGTTGAAGTAGATTTCCTGTTTTTATATATACGATGAAAGTTTATGGTCAAACATGCTGTCTATCACATCCCATTCTAGAGCTCCATCTGTAGGGAGCTGAGATTATTAAGCTCATGGGTATTCAGCTCAACTACCATGAGGGTCAGCACATAAACCTTACAAGTTGCAAAATTCAGAAAAATATGAGACGATATTCAGCATCCACAGGCTGCACAGCTAACATTTTGGCTGATAAGATAGTGATTAGAGGTGTACTATGTCTTGTCTAAGACAATGTCACGATTGTTGTTTTAATGATGTACGAGCTAACGTTATCAAAAGCACTGACTGTGTGATAAAACTTACTAGAATACTTGTTTTAATTAATATATGATATATTTTATGATATATTGTAGCTTATATCCCTTTTATTTAATCATACTCCATTTCC
>CAIGQQ010006950.1:1995956-2003456 GCA_903798035.1 Danio albolineatus
TATATATATATATATATATATATATATATATATATATATATATATATGTATGTAATTATTTATACATTTTATAAATCTATACAATGTATGCATGGTCACCTGAAAACAAAGTCATTATTTTCTTGAAAATGTTTCAATAATTTAATTTGATTGATTGCTGTTAAAATATAAAGCTGTTAGACTCACACACACAGCAGACACACCAGCCTGATCTCACGAGTAAACGTAAGTATTTTATATTTTGGCAGTTTAGTGGCTAATTCGTACGAATTCGTATGAGTTCATTCGATCAAAAATGTACGATTTTATAAAGAAGGCGTAGCACCCAACCCTGCCCCTAATGATGTGCAAGGTGATGGGCAAATTGTTCTAAATTGTGTGAATTAGATTGTACGAATTCGCCACTAAATCAAAATGTTACGAATTTCCATGAGATAGCGTTGGACACACACACAAACACTTTATATACACATTATTGCTCTTTCTCAGTTGACCAGAAACCTCAAAAGGCCGAGGTGCTGGAGCACCAGGTCCTTGTGCATAATCGACTAGTTCAAAGACTGAAAAAATAAACCAGTCAGTGAATAAATAAAATACAAATTATTTTATTTAGGACATACTGCTAATTTACTTTTAATATGAAAAACATTAAGTTATTTATTTGCATTTTTTTTATAAGCAGGCAATGTGTGTTTTAATTTCAGCTGTTCAACGTTGATGTTCAAAAAATAATCATAGATCGTAGATAATGTGTTCATTCCTTCATTCATTCATTCATTCATTTTCTTTTTAGGCTTAATTCCTTTATAAATCCAGCGTCGCCACAGTGGAATGAACCGCCAACTTATCTAAAAACCGGAGCACCAAGAGCAAACACATGCAAACACAGGGAAAACATACGAACTCCACACAGAAATGCCAACTGACCCAGCCGAGGCTCAAACCAGCGACCTTCTGGCTGTGAGACGATTGTGCATCAATGATTTTGAAATCAAGTAATGCACTTTCATTAGAAAAAAATCTCACACTTGTAATATGTGAACATATTTACTTAACAAAACTTGTCAGTGACCTATGGAAGCAAATAAATCAATAAATAAATAAAATAATCGTTTATTAATTGTGATTGAGATAAAATGTTCAATTAATCGTATTAAATTTAGATTTTAGGCCAAATCGCCCAGCCCTAATAGAAGTACATTTGTGTATTCCTGAAAGTAAATATAGCATGTGAAGTCGCAGGATTTTAAAGGCTTAATTTGCTATTCAAATATATTCACCTCACTTTACGCAACATCAGCATCCTAAATTACAGAGAAAATTCCACTGAGATCGCTTTTGCTTATTAGTCCAGCTCTTTAACTACTAAGCTATAGTTTTCACCCCCTCCCCCCAGCAGATGTTTCAGATAAATACAGCCTATAGCTCATGTGGACGCAATAAGACCTTTCAACATGCAAGCGGCCTATAAGAGGCGTTTCTGACCACATGAATCCTAAGCAATACTCAGTTCTCTCTTCAAGAACATCAACATCTGTTTAGCAGCTTGAGGGAGATAGCCATGTCTAAATGGCTCGTTCCTGCGGGACAGCATCTACACAGTAATGGGCACAATGTTCTGTGCGAACTGCTGCCGGCTCATTTTGAATCCCTGAGATTGTGCCACTCCTCATCTGGCACGTCCCTGATGTATGAGAGCCCAGGGACGGTGCCAACTTCATCCTGCCCCTGGCTCTCAAAGCCAAAAACACACCATTCTCTGAGCTTCGCTTTTCCATGCAGTCACCACTGGGACTGGGACGGTTGTTCCATATCAATGGCAGCCTCAAATTGAACCCATACACTGGTTCATAGAGGAGTGATTACTTTATCACAGGTACAGAGAAACATGTCTGAGAAGAACAATGAAGAAACGCACTGTATGCTTCATAAATCCTCGACACATAATTCCTACTAGAAATGTGCAAAATGGTTTATTTCCAAAATTGACCAGCCAGTGGGTTGCTTATGTAACAGAGGCCAGCAAGAGCTATGTAAGTAAAATTCTTTTGCCTCAAAAGGTGCACAAGAAAATGATGCCAAGGCTGCAGTCAATAGACTCTTTAGCACCCATGCAGAAAACACCAGTTTACATTCCTACCAATAAAAATAGTACAAAAATAACAAAACATTTCTGAGCAATAGATGCATTTCTATTGAATGGGTTTTCAGTTTTAAAGAATGATTAGGTAGCAATGTTTTTATTCAAAGCAATTAAAAGAAAACTATATAAGAATAGTTTGAAATTATTGTTTTATCTAATGTGTTCAATAGAACAGAATCAACACATCCTGGGAAACTGGCTCAAATTAATTAAATGAGCGCATACATTTATTTTATGCAGATGGTAAAATGTGCATTTTGGTATTTCTGCATTTTTAATGCCATATCTCCAACATGAAACATAAAAACATATGGATGACATTCATAACTGAATATTTTGTTTCTAAGATATTCAAACTAAAGCAGTCACATATAAGTATTTAAGCATGATTTGCATTTACCCATTGTTGTTTTTATTTCTCTAGCTGAGAACAAAGATATTATAACATATCTAAAGGAATAGGCATTCACAATGTGGACCTAAAACCTTTCTTCATAAAAAGTTTCATTCATACCTGACACTGACATTCATACTAGGGCTGTGCGATGTGGCCAAAAGAAACCAATCATGATTTTCTTGAACGATACTGCGATTTCGATTTTAATATTTTTAGATTTTTTTCAATACTGCGATACTGCGATTATTATGGTTTTGTCACAGACAAACTGAATCTGTGTTTACAGTGAAACACCTGAAACATATTTCCAAAGAAAAACGATTAGATCTTAATCAAAGACCTGTAACATGTCTATAAACAGACCTAAAATAAAAATAACCTAGTAAAGCTGTAACCAATTGTCTCTAGAACAGACCTTTTTGGCACCAAGTTCTCCTGTGCTGAATTCATCATCCCTGTATACGCGGGCTATTTAGTCTCTTTTTCTGGCGCTCTGTTTAGGTGCACTGCGTTATGACTGGTTCAAATACCATACTGTGAGAAAATCGTGCTGTTTGGCGATTTAGAAATCGCGCAGGTCCAAATCGCTATTTTGATACGATTTCAATTAATCGCACTGCCGTAATTCTTACCTTGTTCATACCATACACTAGAGGGCGCCCTTGAGCATAAGATCTGCATATGCATTACAGAAGTAAAGACATCAACTATTCCTTTAGTGATGAAAAAAAAAAAACATGAGGACAATATAGGATAATAAATCATATATGGTTTATGTTATTTGTTTTGTTATTTGTCATTCGAATTGCAATGATAAATAAAAACACTCGACTGATGTTATTAAGTGACTGTAGTGTAAAAGTATGTCGGTAAATACGTTTGTAAACTCATACATGGCTCATACATGTCCAAAACTGTATCGCACATATGCTACTCTAGTACATTTATTCACTGAACAGACAGACTGTATTCTCATCATCACAATGCATAAGACATAAGTAAGAAGTAATTTTTACTATGGAGAGAATATTATTAGTATTACTGGCTAAAAAAACAAAACCTTTTTCCCTTTTGAACACAACCGATTTTATTTTGAGAAACATTTAAAATATTTTGCGGCAGTAAACATGGCAGGCTAATGAACTGCTTTCCTCTGGTAGCAGATATAGAGTCCCAAAGTGTAGGTTGAACCGATATAGGAGATCCTTTGTACCGGTTTCAGTGGGTTTACTTAACATGAATTGATCTTAATTAGCATTATAATTATTGTAACTACTGGATTTTGTATTGTTTTTTATTGTCTGTTTTTAATGGGTGTCTGCAGCAATATGGTGATGCCCATGGCAAATTTCCTGGCAAGGACAATAAAGTTTAACTAAATAACTAACTAACTAACTTCATTTGTTCGAAAAACACAGATTTATTTACAATTTACACAAAAAAAAATTAATAATATAAATAAAAAATCTTTCACATACGTTAGGAACGGAATAACAGAAAATGTTGGCTTTTACATACCGCGGTATACCTTGAAAACGGTTATCGTCCCATGCCTACTTGTAACATCATTTCTTTTGACATCACATCATGTTTTGGTTCATACTGTATATATTTGGACTGAGTTGCATTTATATTTCAGTTAAATTTAGAAACTGACAGAAACCAGTCGTCATTAGTACCGTCCACGTTTTTGTTTGTAGTAACTTGTGAGCATGTTCGAGAAATGTAGCGCTTGAAAAGAATGAACCACAAGATAGAGATTCCCATTTTCAGGCACATTCTGCTCTAAGCCTTTAATAATCCCTCTCCTGTCTTCGGAGTTGACTAAGACCTTCCGACAATATGTTGCACTGTGATTGTACCTTAAGAATGTGGGAGCATGGCATAAGTCGCGAGGAGTCGCAGGTGTTGAGAATGGGCCCCGTTCTACCCACCAAGCTTATTCAGGAAGAAAACTACTCTCCCTTTGAAGAAATTGATGAAAAGCAGATGAGAGAGTTAACCTCCAGCCACACTCGCCTGAGTCTTTTGATGTCTATCAAGGCATGTTTATTCACCTTGCATTCATGCTAGGAAAATCTCATTTTAAGGAACAGAGGGCAGACCTGCCAGGCATTGCAGGGAACAGATAAAAGCAGATAGGAGGTGTCCAGAAGAAATGGCTTCCTGTGTTATCTTATTCCAGGACAAATTAGCTTCAGTCAGGGGAGGTTGTACGGGCATGGAGACATCATGCTCTCAGACAAGCCTTGCGTTGTTCATGCCGCATTGTATCGCTATACATCAAAAGAGACAATAGGGTGTAGCTATTGACATAAACATCAGGTCTTGACGTTATCTTTTCTGGATAAATCTGCTGCATCGCTGGAAACAGATCTAAATACTAATGCGCCACTTGAAAGCATCTAATTGAGATTATTAATGGAGTGTGTTTCCAGTGGGATAGAGAATTTGAGTCATTTCATGCCCGTGAAGGAAAAAAAATAGGGAGATAGAAATACTAACAGAAATAAAAGCAAGCACTTTTTAACAGGCAGCCACTAATGTTCATATGTGAAGTCACTGTTTTATCTGCTGCCTGTACTGCTCTCTTCATCTGAAGTTGGAAGGCTGATCGCTAAAAGGAAAGTCGAGAATTCAAGAATTGAACAGAATCGTGGAAACTGGCAAACTGGGGGCAACAAGACTAAATGGCACTTAAAAACTGACATAATAGCATGAGCATAGGCCGACACATGCAATCGAAAAAATACTAGTGATTATGATTAGCAAGGGCTCCAGAAAATCAATGAATCAATTATTCAATCAATCAAGATTTGATCAACAATTGCATCTGTCAATTAGAACTGCGATATTATGTTTTGTTGTGATATATATTGCCATTTGAATGTAATTTTAACAGACGATCTAAATGGGATGCTCTATTTGGAATGATTTCATCCATTGAGGTCAAGTCTTTATCTCCGTAGTGCATCTGAATAAATAATAATAAATAACAAGCATATATAAATACAACAGAAAAATCATCTTTTTCTGGGGAGTCTAACAGTATTCAAGTACAGAAATTAAACAATCAAATGTAAAATAACATGGTCATCATTGTATAAATACTTAAAAAATATTTACATAACAATAGATGTATCTTACCTTTAAACTAATCCTGCAATTTGACTATTTCAGATACACACTTTGCGATATCGATGCTCAAACAATATATTATTCAGCCCTACTGTCAATGTCAATTAAATTGTAGGAATATTTTTGTGAGATTATTGTTTGCCTCTTTTGAAAGTCAAACATTGTAACCATGGAAGAAGTTCTCAGCTAACACCACTAACCAACTAACTAAATAACTACTGTGACTGACTAACTAAATATTTTAATAAAATTAGTTATTTGAAAAAAATATATACTATGTATATTTGAATAATCCATCTACCTGCACAGTGGAGCTGTGCAATATGGACAAAATAATCAAATTGCGATTTTTTTAAACGAATATTGCGATTGCGATTTTATTTGCAATTTTGACAGCTGTTTTTGGTTTTTCAAACAAGCTACATACATTTTCAATGTATTCAATGCACAAGAAGTGCATAATAAAACATTTCACAATGAAATAACATAGTATTAAATTTAATAAATAAAACTGTAGTAAAATTGTCCTTAAAACAGATAACATAAATTATATTAAATAATAAGTTGTCTTAAAAACAGACAACAAGAAAAAATAAAGATGAACTAACCTCAATTCCAGTCATAACAATAAATATAAACTAACGTGAATCAAAACCACCTATTCGGTTCTCCCGCTCAACTTCGTTGTGCGCGGAGTGAGCTCTGATTGGTTACCATCTTTCTCCCACTCAGCTTAGCTGTAATTGCCCGGTGTTCTGCGTCAGCTCTGTTTGGTTAACATATTAAAATCACCCGTGCAAGAATGTATTCTGAATAAAAATGTGAATAAATTAATAGATGAAATTGCAGCCTTACGTGATTTAGAAATTGCATGTGCATTAAATCGCGATTTTTTTTTCGATTGCGATTAATTGCACAGCCCTACTGCAGACATATGAAATATTGTACATATGAAAATTTTTATATTTTTTATTAAACATTTAATTCCAATATTAGGAATTATAACTTTGTTTTATAACTTTGTTGGAATTATGACATATTAATTTGTTTCTCAAACAACTGCTTGTATAAAAGCACTTTTGTAATTTTTCAATAAAATAAAACTTTTAGATGCCTAAACCTAAACCTAAAAATAACTAACAATAAAATGTATTAGCACAAAACGTCCATAAATTAAGACTTTACTAGCAATATATATCTTACAACAGTATAGCAAAATATATTTTGTGTCAATACTCCCACTCCTAACTCTAAACCTACACTGCAAAAAAAATCCGTAATTTTACGTTTTATTTCCGGAAGCTTAAAATAACGGCCATTAAATTACAGAAATCTATTGTAAAATAATATATATTAAATTATACCAGAAATTAAAATTTAAGTAAAATTTGTGTAATTTAATATCCGTTATTTTACAGTATTTTTCTGTAATTTAACAGCCGTTATTTTAAGGTTTTTTTTCCAGCACCCCAGCAAATTTTTTTACAGTGTAACCATAACCTTTTCTGAAAAACATGTACAATGTAAACATGAACAAATCATGAATAACCAGTGAAATAAAAAAATATTTATTTGCAAAAATTTCAATCCGAAAGGCCAAAAGTTCAAATGACAATGTGCAGCAATAGCACCTCTCTGGCATAACACAACAGTCTTGTTAATTCCCTTCGCAAAAGACCAATCTATCATAGCATATCATTTCACTGCCCTTAGTGAGTAATTCTACTGACTCTGTTCACAAAATTAATTTGTTTTCAAAATGACTCATGCCAAGTTTGTTGCTGAATGTAAGAAACTCTGTTGTGCACGCTAATGTAAGGAC
>CAIGQQ010006950.1:2008456-2098967 GCA_903798035.1 Danio albolineatus
TTTAAGTTGGAAGTTAATTCCACTGTGGCGACCCCTAATGAATAAAGTGACGAAGCCAAAGGAAAATGAATGAATGAGGTTTGAATATTTGGTCCTTTTTTTTAAACAATGTTTATAAGATCTAAATAAATGTTCATAAATATGTCACGCTAATACATAAATGATGGGCAATAGAATTGAATAAATTAAATAGTAAATTATTCTAATACATTTTATCTAAAAACATACTTAAAAACTGCTTCTTTTGACAGAGTGTTGGGCAAATCATTAAATATAATAGTGTATGCATTACCTTTTGCACATGCAATTTAGTAAATTAAAACCTGTTTATTTTTTATGCATTTCATTTTTTAGATCATGCTAAGTTTTGCATGTTATAAATGATGCTATAATCATTTATATAAAAAAATTCATTAGACCAATGATTCACTGAAAAAACAGCCAACTGTTGCTACAGTAACAAACCTCTGGGTAAATCTGATTCACTGATAAAAGCATGCACTATATCAGTATTGTTGTGAATGTGGGCAGCACGGTGGCTCAGTGGTTAGTCACCGTGGCATCACAGCAAGAAGGTCGCTGGCTCGAGTGCTGGCTGGGTCAGTTGGCATTTCTGTGTGGAGTTTGCATGTTCTCCCCATGTTCGCATGGGTTTCCTCTGGGTATTTCGGTGTCCCCAATAGTTAGAAGACATGCAGAAGGTGAATTGGATGAACAAAACTGCCTGTAGTGTTTGAGTGTGTGAGTGCGAGAATGTATGGGTCTTCCCCAATACTGGGTTGTAGCTGGAAGGGCATCCGCTGCGTAAAACATATGCTGAAATAGTTGGCAGTTAATTCTGCTGTGGCAACCTCTGAAATAAAGACTAAGCTGAAGGAAAATAAATGAATAAATGTTGTGAATGTGTTATTTCAGCAAAAAAAGTTCTCTTCATACATTTAGGCTACTTCACCAAATCATTCATTCATTTTCTTTTCGGCTTAGTCCCTTTATTAATCCGGGGTCGCCACAGCGGATTGAACCGCCAACTTATCCAGCATTTGTTTTACGCAGCGGATGCCCTTCCAGCCACAACCCATCTCTGGGAAACACATTCATACATTCTCATTCACACACATACACTATGGACAATTTAGCTTACCCAATTCACCTGTACTGCATGTCTTTGGACTGTGGGGGAAACCGGAGCACCCGGAGGAAACCCACGCAACCACGGGGAGAACATGCAAACTCCACACAGAAATGCCAACTGGCCTAGCCAGGGATCGGGATCGGGATCGGGGACCGGGGGTCTGCTTCCAAGACAATTCCATGTTGCCGTCTCTTTGCTGTACTGGTTGTTACCAGGTTACAGAAAAAATAGCATGCTCACAACATCCAATCAGAAAAGAGGAACCAAAAAGCAATATGGCATTCACGACATCACAGAAAGGGTAGCATTTAAAGGCTTAAAAGCACAAACTGTTTCTAAGTTAAAAGACTGTATTTGCATGCAATTGTAGTCACATTCATTTAAAATCACACTTTAGTGACAAGGCAGCAAAAATCCTGCCTACTGTCCCGAGCGTCTCTCACTCTGCCCACCGGGCAGTCCTTATTGTTGAGCTCTGCATATACTTTCTATGTGAACTTATGATTTGAGTTTTTACTGCAAATGTCACATCCATAACGCAGGAATTTCTCATACTGTATATAGAAATGTGCATGCACCACCCAAAGCTAAATACACTCACAACTGAAAAATCAAAATGCACAGTACCACCTCTAGCTATAAAAACAATAAAAGTTTCTCATTTGTAACTGAAAACACAAAACCACACGACGCAGCCTTTGATAGCTCTAAATAACAGTACCAGATGTATGTAAATGACAGATATTAGCACCTGAGTCACAGAGCTTATGATTTGGGCATTAGTGGATTATAATAACTCTTTGCGGTGGCTTAGCCAAATGCATCCTTCCTCTTATTGATAACTACAAACCTGTGCCTTGACTGCGGCACCCTAACAGCCTGCTCAGCCACATCATTAGGTTTTCATGCTCTCTTAAATTATCACCGTGTAATTTTCTCTATTTCTATAAACTGTAAAAACCCACAATAGACTCCAGCATCAGTGCGAGAAAATTGTGGTGACGCATTCGTAATCGCACTCACTGCCGTAGATTCACTGCACAGTATGGTGTGTGTGCAAAACTACACATTTTCATCATCTCAACTGCTCGGCCTTCATAATCCACTTCTACTCATTTTAGACCAAAGCTCCTCAACAAGTCTCATGAAGCAAGACTTGATTTATGAATGTTAGAATGAACGCAATACAAATATGTAACATTGGTAAAACAAAGCCTTTAACGGTCTGGAGTCACATGCTATCCTGAAGGAGTGAATCAACAGGGGAGTTGGGAGCACCTGCTGTGGGAACCACATTAAGCTAATTTTAGTTAAAATGTTTTAAAACACGCAGGTTTATCAAGCAGACAAATGTCATTTCTGCGGAGAAGCTCATCACTCATCCCAGCATGCTCTCTGTTTGAGATTACTCTCCGGCTGTCGGCGGCCTCGCTCAGCCATTCTGCCCTAACGCAATTAGCACGGCTCAATGCTGTCATGACATCTTCTCACAACTTCAAATAATGACATAGTTTATGAAAGGTCTTGTGATGAGAAATTTGTGTGCAGACAAACTGTGTTCAGCTTGAGGTATTTTGAGGGATGGTTTAGCCATATTTCAAGATTCTGTCATTATTTACTCATGTCTTTCCAAACCGCTCTTATTTTGCTTTCTGTTTTTTGGAGAAATTCTGAGAAACACTCAGTTTTTTTCCAATAGATCAGTCAGTCGGGCTTAAACCCTTTAAAAATAGTAATAGGTCTATCTATCATAAAATTACAGCATGTAACTCATCTCTCAGTTATTGTCCAGCTTTCTGAAGACATTCAATAGTGCTTCATCATGAACATAAAAAATGTAAGTCCTTGTACTAAAATCTCTAATGACTAATAAGAGAGGATCAGTGAGTTGAACTGAATGACATCAGAATGAAACTCTGTGAAAATTGTGACAAAATAGTCCAGACAAAAAAAACAAAAAAAACACTCAATTTGCAGATCATTGAGACTATCATGAAGACTTGGAATATGAGGTATAAGAGGTATAATCCAATTTTATGATACATTAATAGAGTTTGAAAATACTCTTTATTTTATTGAAAATGGTCCAGGGAACGAATAAAGTCCCACTGATCAGAAAAAAAAACATTTAGGTCCTCTCAATTAATCAAATCTTTGCCTGGTTCATCAAAACGGAAGCATCATTACTCATCATGATACAGCATACTTCATGTAAAAGCAGCTTGATAGAATTAAGTTATATAGACACAATTAATCACATTATTTGGGTATTTTTTCACACTAGCAATATGATTTTAGGTATTGGGAGCCAAAAATAATGCCACTACTAAAAGCTTTTTTTTATTACAGGAGCTTAAGTGAAATTTTAAAAACTATTTTCGAGAGGATCACGTGTTTGTGGCTGCTCGCACATCAACAATCATCGATAAACCAATCAGATAAATCCAAGCCTACAATAAATAGCACATTTCGTCTTCCCCCTCTTGACTTTGTTTTTTTTTTTTGATGAATCCTCCCATTCACAGTATTTTCTTCTTTACCAGGGGGAGCTCTTGAGACCTACCTGATCTAAATGCTAAATTACAAGGCAGGAGCCCTGTGCTTAAGTATTTCCGGGCTCAGGGTTCTCTCCCAGGACAGCCTGCCAAACCTGTATTTAGTATTAGGGAATAGCTAAGGGAATAGTTATTAGTGGGTCTTCAACATAAACACAGGCTCAACACCCTTCCACAATGGTACCCCAGAAAACAACAAGACACATTATTTTAACATTTCCTAGCCCTTTGATAAAATTGGACTTCTTGCATATGACTATGAATATGGCATAAGAACATAGTATTTATGAATACTATGTCCAAATTCAGTGTATTCATAAAAAAGTAGACGAAAGTAACTGAATGACCAACTGCTGTGACTTGCGTGGAGACTTCAAAGAAGAAGGGCCATGTAAAAAAACCCTCTCTATTGTTTTAAATTTGCAATACTTAGTTCAACGACTAGGTCAATCCTACATGTTGTACCTTCAACTCAACCTACAGTACCAGCAGCAGAAGTCCCTCCCACATGAAGGTCTCCGGGATGCATCGATATATACTTGACTGCTGCCGCTGAGATTTTGGAGTGCACATTTGATGGACTCTTTACTATCCCGTGAGGCCATGGGAGAGGATTTATTAACTGAAGTGAAATGAAGGTCACGTAAAAGCTACAACATGGCAGATACAGTACCTCAATATTACTTGCAGATACTACACAGAACATCTGTTTTAACATTTGCAAAGTTCAAGTTTAAATGTACTACCCACTATCTGCATAAAATACTTGATTTCAGATCTTTCTTTTCCCAAATTGCCATTCTGAAGATCTCTTTTTCACACTGTAAATGTGTGACAATGACAGTGAAACCCAAAGAACCCGATCAGACCAGAAACCAGAAAAAAAAAAGAAAAAAAAATGCAGTTGTTTTCTTTTGGGGAGAAAATAGGTAGGTTTTTGCCTTCTCAGGTGATGGTGTCTCAAACTAACTGCTAGCCTCAGCAGGTTGGCGAATTCAGAAAGGCAATAAACTCCCACTGTGCAATCCTAAGCCGGGCTTCATTTGATTCCAAATCTGATTTGAATACACTGGCGTATGACTTGTTTGTGGGGCAGAATAAAGACATTCTATCCATCAAAATATCCACGGTGTCTTTCCAGAAACTGGAAGCCGTCCCACGAGACAATTAATCTGATTTGAAATGTATGGCACCATCCCAGACGCTTATGTGAATGCTTATTGATTTACTGTACACCACACATCCATATTCTTTGGGTGGACGCTGAATATGCATGTCATCTAATACCTTCCAATATGTGTGTTTACCAAACTCTGCGTGTATAAGTGTGTGTGCATAAGGGAGAGAGCGAGTGAATGAGTAAACTGGAAGAGCAAATGGGTTTGGTGTCAGTGAGAGAGAGATGGGTCGAGTTTTCTTTCAGTGGTCAGAGCTGTGGTGCGCATTAGGGCATTCGCTCAGTGCTGTGCTGCATTTAAAATGACTCAATCATTTGTTTGTTGTAACACAATGCAAATATGAAATGATGCCATATGAAATATGAGATGGGAGGATATGGCAATAACAAAGGGACAGAAAGATTTTAACTGAGTGCAGTGGAGCCTAATCTGAAGCATTAGCATTTATTTTGTTGGCTAATGGGCTATTTGCTATTCTATTGGTTTGATATTGCACTATGGTACTGTCATAAGTAAAGGTTTGTGGACTCTTGGGAATCAGCTGGAGTTCTGCATTAGTGGCTTCTAAATGTGGTGTGACCGTCAAACCCATCACAGAAAAAACAAGAAAATCTGTTTCCTTCTTGATTTTCAGTAAAAGGGGAAGAGAACAAATGAGAAGTGCAGATTTCTGTAATACTCTAACTAAGCTGGTTGAAATGTACACTTTTATGCAAAATGTTTGTTGTTTTGTTTTAATAAAATACATTTTTAATGTTTAAATCAATATGCATCCTTTCTGAATAAAAATACTAATCAAAAATGACTAAATATAAAGAAAAAGTTTATCCTTTGATCAAACAAATGGAACCATTATTTTTGTTTTGACCTTGTTTTGTATTGCATTGATGGGTCTAAAAAACTTTAACATCCAAAGGATCTAAACTTTGTTTCATAAAAGGTTCTTCAGATTTTAAAAAAGTTCTTCACATTAGACAAAACAAATATTATTTTAAAAACCTTTTAATAAACTCTTTGAATGTTTATTTTTAAAAGTGTAAGACACTTATGTCAAAAAAAATATCACTCATATATATTCTTAGACTTGGACATATTCTAATATTAATATTCTGATAGATAAATGTCTCTTAAAAACTTAATTTGACCTCACAGTGACTTCAAGTGGATTTGTTAAAAAAAAGGCGTAAGCAGATGTAGCCCCGGGTAAATGTTTCTTGGTTCTTAAAAATGCAGCCCTGGGTACATATCTCTAATGAGCCTGAGTTGGAGTAATGCTTGTATTAATAATTAGATTTAGCTCACTTACATGAGCACCACATTCTAAAAGCCATTCAGTGTTATACTTGGAAAATACATAATGCATGTGCATATATAAAATGTAACAATTTAAATATATTTATAATTTCTTTTGAACAATTTTTTAAAGTAATATTTTAATTTGTCATTAATTGATCATTAGTTCAGAATTGTTTATTGTTTTGCCATGTTTTGGTATTTATTCATTCATTCATTCATTTTCTTGTCAGCTTAGTCCCTTTATTAATCCGGGGTCGCCACAGCAGAATGATTCGCCAACTTATTCAGCATTTGTTTTACGCAGCGGATGCCCTTCCAGCCACAACCTATCTCTGGGAAACATCCATACATTTTTATTCATACACATACACTACAGACAATTTAGCTGACCCAATTTACCTGTACCGCATATTTTTGGACTTTTTTTGGAGCACCCAGAGGAAACCCATGCAACCACAGGGAGAACATGCAAACCAGCGACCTTCTTGCTGTGAGGCGAACGTGCTACTCACTATGCCACCGTGGCACCGAATGGTTCTTCAGATTAAAAAAAAAAAAGTTCTTCACATTAAAAAAAAAATCTTTCAAAAACCTTTAAAAAAAACTCTGAATGTTTATTTTTAAAAGTGTAAGACACTTATCTCAAAAAGCTCTAAGAACTATATCGTTGGTCATAAAATGCAATGAA
The DNA here is from genome assembly GCA_903798035.1 of Danio albolineatus. NCBI lineage: Eukaryota > Metazoa > Chordata > Actinopteri > Cypriniformes > Danionidae > Danio > Danio albolineatus. Next base: position 2,015,306 of record CAIGQQ010006950.1, read on the forward strand.
TACTCAGATATATTCTTAGACTTATTTATATTCTGATGGATAAATGCCTCTTAAAAACTTAATTTCATATCACAGCAACTTTAAGTGGATTTGTTAAAACCAAATGCGTAAGCTGATGTAGCCCCCGTTATATGTTTCTTGGTTCCTAAAAATGTAGCCCTGGGCACATATTTCTAATGAGCCTGGGTTGGGGTAATCAGACATTGCTTACAATAATAATTCGATTTAGTTTACGTCTTACAAGAGCACCACATTCTAGAAGCCAGACATTCAGTGTTATACTTTGGAAAATACATAATGCACGTGCATATATAAAAATGTAACAATTTAAATATGTTTATAATTTCTTTGTACATTTCTTTTGAACATTTTTTAAAGTAATACTTTAATTAGTCATTAATTGATTATTAGTTCAGAATTGTTTATTGTTATGCTATGTTTATTAAAAGTATTTTAATGCACAATTTTACCTACCAATCAAATGGCTTTCATATTCTTATTATTCTTAATTTCAAATGAAGATGAATATAACGTTTGATTAAGCATTTCTATTGAACCAAAATACATAATTAAACAATGTAACAATTTAAAACATTTAACAATTAGTTACAAAACACAGGGAAAAAAAATCTAAATCTATTTAGTTTAAAAATACCCGGCAGTTTCTTTAACCAATTTAATAGCCCCCATAGATTCTGTACACCACACTGTCACCTCAATGTCACAGTGTTTTCACAAAACCCTCTCAAGTAAGCAATAAATATGTAAGTGTCATCGCTGACAGCAAGCCTCTTTGTTCCCTATTCTTGCCTTTAACCCTGACAGACATAACGATGATATAAAATGATTCCTGACAATCTGCTGCTTAGCTGTTCACAAATATTAACTATGACAGAGCCTTTTACATCCAGCTTCACACCTGAGATAATTAAGGGCTGAATCTGATGAGGATGGCAGCAGCTCTTCTCAAAGTTTCAGCGTGAAGTGGAGTACATTGGACAGGCTGTTAAGGAAAGAGATGGACTCCCTGAACCGTCTCAAGAAAAAGCGCTGTTCGGCTTTAGAAAGCTGCATCTCTCTCCTGCAGTGATAACTGGGTCGTCAGCTTTACCTCCAGCAAAGAGAAGCCCCGAGCTGCCAGCAGGAGTCCAGACGCTCCAGCCTGCAGAGCTTCAGGAGGTGTCAGCAGGAGTGGACAGCAGGGAGGAAGTTACTGCCCATTACATTCTGCTGATGGGCACCTGGAGAATCCCAATAAACGCCATATAAGAGCAAAGCCTCTTCACCAAATGCAAAAAAAACCACAAAGACTAAGTTTAATTATTAGTTAAATATATAAGGGAAAATCGATTTAGAAATAAATTTAAGTTAATATCATTTTAAGGAAAATGTAATAATAAAATGTTAAAATGTTAGCATAGCTTAATGGAAATACATTTTAAAAAATAACAATTAGCACTGGATTTGTTACAGTACTGTATGTATTAATGTAATTGGCGTTAATGTTTGTTTGAGGTCAGTAAGATGTTTTCTTTGCCTTGTTTTATAAGGAATGATCCAATAAATCTCTCATAACACATTTTTAGAGGAGCCATTAAGTTACAATTTTATAGTTGTGTGTTGTAGTGGGTGAGTATTGTGTTATTTTTGTGATTGCTATTATGGAACAGCAATGTTTTATTATGTTTCTACCACTGTAGCTCCTTGAGTCTAAGAAAGTCGCATTACAAATGAAATGTAGTATTATTATCATAATAATAATAATAATTATTATTATTATTATCATTACTATTATTATCATTTTCTTAAAGTTTTCAAATTTAAACATTAGATCATTTGTTTGCTGGCACGGTGGCACAAAGAGGCTGCTTACAGGAATGGGGAGAGGGCCTTGTATAAGCAAGCAAAGTACACCCTGGAAAGAGAGATCAGAGTCGCCAAAAAGAACTACTCTGAAAAACTAAGGAGTCAGTTCTCTTCCAGCGACTCAGCATCCGTGTGGAAAAGCTTAAGGAATATCACAAGTTACAAGCCACCAAGCTCCAGCACTGTAGACAATGAACAACTTGCTAACGACCTGAATGAGTTTTACTGCCGGTTTGAGAAAACCCCCCACACCCACCCTGAACTGCTCTTCACGCCACCATTAACACCTCCACCACCCCCCGCCTCCCCCATACCTGCAATTCAGTTTAATGAAGATGATGTGCGCCAGGTCTTCCGGAAACAAAAGAGGAGAAAAGCACCAGGCCCAGATTCCATAACACCAGCCTGTTTAAAATCCTGTGCTGACCAACTGGCCCCCATCTTCACCCTGATCTTCAACAAATCACTAAAGCTGTGTGAAGTGCCCTCCTGCCTCAAACGCTCCATCATCATACCCATCCCAAAGAAACCCAAACTTACAGGACTAAATGACTACAGACCGGTGGCGCTAACATCTGTGGTCATGAAGTCGTTTGAAAAGCTGGTGCTGGCCCACCTGAAGGACATCACTGAACCCTCACTGGACTCTCTTCAGTTTGCCTACAGAGCAAACAGGTCTGTGGATGATGCAGTAAATATGGGAATTCATTATGTTTTGCAACACCTAGACAGACCAGGGACCTATGCGAGGATCTTGTTTGTTGTTTGTTCAGCTCAGCTTTTAACACCATCATCCCAAAACTTCTCCTGCCCAAATTAACTCTGCTCTCCGTGCCCACCTCTGTCTGTCAGTGGATCAACAGCTTTCTAACGGACAGGCAGCAACTGGTCAAGCTGGGCAAATCCTCATCCAGGACCCGCACAATCAGCACTGGCGCCCCCCAGGGGTGTGTCCTCTCCCCTCTGCTCTTCTCTCTGTACACGAATGACTGCACCTCAAAGGACCCCTCTGTCAAGCTCCTAAAGTTTGCAGACGACACCACCCTTATCGGCCTCATTCAGGATGGTGACGAGTCTGCTTACAGACAGGAGGTTCAGGAGCTGGCTCTCTGGTGCAGTCACAACAACCTAGAGCTGAACACGCTCAAAACAGTGGAGATGATAGTGGACTTCAGGAGAAACCCCCCTGCTCTCCCCCCACTGAGCATCATGGACAGCACTGTGGCTGCAGTGGAGTCATTGAGGATCCTCTCGAAATAAGTTTGTAAACAAACTTCACTAATTGAAATTTTAACCCCACCCCAAAGATTTAGGTGTTCAGAAAATTATTTCAATAGAAAAAGATTTTCATTATTATTGAAAAAGTGTTTTGTTGAATATTTATTAAGTAAATGTTTATTTTAAAAAAATGTATATATCATTTTTTAAACAAACATTATTTTATGAATAAACAAATAGTTAACTCATGCTGTAAAATTGTTTTGTTCATTGTTAATGTTAGTAAAGGACTATTGGTGTTTCGTAACATCTCATTTTTACAAGGTGGGTCGTTAGCCCAACACTCAACATTAACGAGTGCTCGAACAATAGCTTTCCTCTTGCAAATATTTGCAGCTGTTGTAGTAAAAAAGGCAGAGTTTAACTGCACAATAGCGCCTAAAACAGACAATAGTTCAAACAATGCTCCCATTTCTATGTCCAGTAGCCACGTCTCCGTTTTCAAAGGTCTCCGTTTTCCCCGATCCACACTGAGACGGAGCAGCAGCGTTTTAGAATGAAAATGGCCTCTCCAGCATTTCCAAAACGCTCCGTTTTCGGGGCTCGAAAACTCCGGTGTAGTGTGAACGGATGGCCTAACCGTAGCAAAACTTATGCATTTTAAAACAAAATTGCATTAGTGTAAACTGGGCCTTAGATTAGGCGGCACGTTGGCCCAGTGGTTAGCACTGTCGCCTCAAAGCAAAAACATTGCCAGCCCTGATCCTCGCCAGGCTAGTGGGTGTTTCTGTGCGGAGTTTGTATATTCTCCCTATGTCCGTGTGGGTTTCCCCCGGGTCCTCCGGTTTCCTCCCACCATCCAAAGATATACATAATTCATAACAGATTAAACTATTCAAGCACTGGTCTAACTCCCTTCCTCCTCAGGTGTTTCCCTTAGCTACCGCAGCCGGGGAGTTTGAGAGCTACCTAAGCTCAAGCTCCCCTCTCGCTCTACGAACGGGAGGGAGCCCTGGGCTCGAGGATCCCTTGAGCACAGGGCTCTATCCCGGGACAGCATGCCAAACAAGCTTATATCAAATCATCAGCTAAGTGTGAACTATTGAATTCACTAACAAAACTATAAATATTAAAGGGTTAAAATAAAAAACAAAGGATAAAAAATAATTAATAGTTTTTTCTGTCTTGAAAAGTGGCAGATTTGCACAAACGAAAACTGTTCTTGTCCAAAAGCTGAAAAATGCTGTTTTCAAAGACTTCAAGGCACGTCCGAATCCTAATCTAGCTTCACATGCTGTCTCCTGAGATACCTTCCTCCGCTGCCTTTGACATCCCACAATCCTGTGTGCTTCATTTCTGACAGCTAAACAATACACAGGGCTCGAAATTAACCTTTTTGCTTGGTAGCACTGGTGCTCCTAACTTTAAAAATGTAGGCGCACCAGACAAAATTTAGTCGCACCCACCAATTATGAACACCATTGCTAAGTTTTATATAAACAGATTTACTGCATTTGAAATCAACACTAATCAAAACTAACAAGCAAAAAAAAATATATATATGCTTGCGTGAGGAAAATATGTCTCAACGAAATCCCATTATCACTAGAAAATACATTTTTATAACATAATTGAGTGACCAAAAGATACATGGGCGGACCGCTCACCGGCCCTGCAAGCACTACTTGACATGAATGAATCTGTTAACGTGCTGTGTTCTCACGGGTGATGTCTGATATTGCACAGTTGCTTTGGATATATACATTATTATTTGTATACGTAATTTTAATAGCAATACCGGTCTCTTTATGAGCTGCAATATTAGTTTAATCTTAGTCCATGCAAGCCCTTTTGCGATGGTGTACGTCGTGTTAACTTTTACTTATGGCTGCACAGCTGACAGCATCTAGCGATTAAATGAAGGATTCAACAGAACATCTCGTGCTTAAAATGTGTAGATGTGGCAGACAGTTACCTGAAAATTCCGTCCCACAGACTTTACAGTGAATGCTTTAGTTATTTTCATAGCGAACTTGAAGCCAATGGACAAATGTAGATTGTGGATTAACATTCACCGCAATATCAGTAATTAGATGTGCCATTATTTGTTGCCTTAGGTGTTTTCTAAAACAAAATCTGATGGTAATGTTGTCATTCTCATCTTCAGCGCTTTACATGCTCGCGGTTGTAGCTCTCCTGTCATCTGAAGGCAGAAGGCGGTGACTAAGTGATTGACAGCTGATTTTAACCAATCCATTCCCAAACAGTTCTAGTGCAGTGGGCCAATAAAAAGAGCGCGAAGGCGGGGCAAGCATTGCAGTCTTTGTTTACTGCAGCAAGTTGACATGACAACAGTTTTAAACAGTTCTTGAGCGCTGCCTTTCAAGTGCAAAGATGCGTTCTGCGTGAATGTGTCCTAAATCTGCGCATGCGGGGAACATTTTGCAGTAAAAACCAGTCGCGCGCAACAATTTTATGAACTCACACAAATGCTCCCAAATATATTTTGAGGTCGCATAGATTCAATTTCAGGCGCATATGCGACCAAAACGGTCGCAATTTCGAGCCCTGAATACAGATGGCATCTGGAAACAGCTAAAACAATACAGCAAACAATAAAGCTGCACTTGGTGGTCATTCAAATCGACATTTATAACCATTTTCTAGCAATAAGTTGGTACAATAGCAATTAAATACCTAGTTATCATCAAACCTTTCATTATTTTGTTGCAGGTCATTATGTTGCTTCAGAAGTAAGTCTGAAATCAGTTATGAGAGATGCCTTCATGCTCAAACACTACCTGAAAGGGCAACAAGTCATCTGGCTATGCTTTCAGACACATATGTTTTCAACAATGATCGCCATCGATACAGCCTTTAAATAAAAAGGCATCTCGAAAGAGGAAAAGCTTGTCTGGAAATTACTATTTTGAAGAAAGCTTTTTCCAATTTTACAGGCAACAGAACATATTGTCTTCTAATACCATATCAGTAACGATTCAAGTGCACACACACACATGCTCCCATATAAAAGCAAGGAAATTCAGTGGCGAATGAATCGATTAGTTCAGCTGTTTCGTATCATGCCATGTGCCTGCAAACACAATGACGGCGACATTAAAAGGTGCAATAAAAGAAAATAAAAAAACTGCCCAGCTTGATTTGCCAGAAGTACGGTACTGTACGCAGCAGTGAAAAGGGCAGAGCAAATACAGTAGCAGCCAATAAAGACGATAAGTGGTGTGAAATCCACATCAAAAGGCCTTCAAAATCCTCCCCTGTGGAAGTGTAGGACAGCCCTGATTAGAGCACCAAGCCTCTCGCGTGGGGATTTTGGGTAAAGATGCAGATTAGCGTGATTATGACACATGAACGCCTCCCTTGATTTGGGATTAATCACTTAGAAATGGAAATTACCTCTGCTATTTAGACTGAAATGATTAACATTTCATAAATCAAGGGTATTTTGTATAAGGGCTGTTATGGAGGAAAACAAGAGCACGTCTTCATCATCAGTACAGAGACGTTATTGTTGTGTATTATAAAGCTCCGATGGCAATAACTCTAACAAACACACCCACGCTTTATTAGTCACAATATCTATCAAATTTAATGACACCAGCATAATATTTACATAATTTCGGATAATAATTAGGAAATTACAGAAGGAAATGCAAAACCGGAGATGATCCACGGGCAACATTTCTGCAGGGACTTCCAAGTTCAGACTCCATCTGTTAGCCGTAAAACAGTCAGAACGCTGAGGCACATTATTTAATATTTTTTTGCATGCAAGCATGGATGCCTAGGTCGGTTTTAATTGCTCTAATGTGAGAACAATGATGTTAATAAAAGCTGTTGACAGAGCTAAACATCGAACCAACTTTTGTGCTCTTATCGGAGTAATTGCTCTTGTAGCTCAATGTGAATTGGCTTTTAATTAAAGATAACCATCTCTTAATGGTCACATGTGGTTAGTTTAACAGCAACCCAACAACCACTCACAGAGAAGAACTGAGTCGTTATTGTTGAAGTTTGAATGCGAGATGCTTTTGAAATATAACAATCTCATATCCACTTGTCACAAATCCAAAAACACCCTCTTTAAGGGTTAAAATAACTGCAGTCTTCACAACAATGCTCTCACAGCTAGAAAAAAAACACTAATGTTGAGTGGTTATTCAAACTTTGCCTGGTTTTACCAGTGTGCAGGTCTAAATCCAGGCTTCATCACGTCCTAATCCCCTTTCTTGATCTCCCTTCCAACAGTTTTCTGTCTGATCTCTACTGTCTAGATCAAGGCTTTTCAAACAGAGATGCAGGAACACCCAGTGAAACATAAGTGGGTTTTAGTATGGTTCTCCACCTTTTGAGATTGGATATTTTTCCAATTTTTTCTATTGGATGACAATGCAGAGTTATTTGAACTTAGTCAATTCGTTTTTGAAGTATATTAAATAGATTTTAAATCACAAAACTATATATATATATATATATATATATATATATATATATATATATATATATATATATATATATATATATACACATTAAATAATTATAACGTCACTAACAGATTATGTATATTGAATACATAGGCTAATAGAAGTACATATATAGCAGGGGAAATAAGAACATGTCATGTTTAATATTTTTTAAAGGAGCTGTTGACATGGAATTGAACCAAATGTTGGTGAAAACCCAAACAATACAAACAATAATAAAACCAAACAATGAAATCCTTTAAAAAATGGTTATGTGTAATAACAATGAGATGACACAAAAACAATGTACTGAACTACTGAAAAGGCTTTTTTGGTGATAGCAGCTTAAAGACACCTCATATGGAGAATGAAGTCACATGAATTGCAGACTTCGGAGCGTAAAAATCTTGATGGTTCTGTCTCATCTATAAAATCTGAGATTTAATTTGTATTTTCTATTGAATTCAAGTCAGGTGATTGGTTGGGCCATTCTACAGCTTGATTTTCTTTCTCTGAAAGCATTTGGAAGTTTCTGGTGCCGTGTGTTGGTCATGGTCTTGCTGAACTGTCTTCATGTGTTTAATACTTTATCCTTGTCACAGTCACACAAGGAAGACAAAGAGGGATAACTCTTCAAGGGTATTTATTGTGCAATGCTACAATAGCTTAGAGATGGAGCAGGTAAGTGGTGTAGCAAAACAAGATCTTCACACAGTTCAGAGCACCACCTGAAGTTTAGTTATAAAAACTAATTTCAAGAGGAGCGAAATTAACAGGCCTGCAAACAGGAAGGAGCCCCGGACTCAAGGATCTTATGAGCTCAGGGCTCTATATCAGGACAGCATGCCAAACTAGCTTTATTATCAATCATCAGCTAAGTGTGAACTCTTAAAATACAAGTTCAGTCACTTCCCTGAAGCAGGTTTGTTTGCATTCACAGGAGAATCCGGACATCCACAGGAGACAAGGCAAGGTGAAGAGGCGAACCATCTGACATCAATTCCAGCCGAGGACTTACTGAAATCGGGAGGTTTAAATAGTGCACTTTGATTGTTGATGCAGGTGAATGTCATTAGAACTCAGGTGAGAGTGGTCGTGTGTGATGAGAGATGGCTGGTGAAGGAGAGCAATGATTGGGACTGAGGTAAAATCCTCCATAATGTTTGTCATATATTCAAGCAGTTGCTACAAGATAGGCAACTGTGCTGTATCTGTGGTGAGCTAAAATAAATAAAAGAGTAATACTGAGGCCTGCAAACAGTTTCATACTGCAAACAGTTTCATACTATCAAACAGTTTGATACAAATATGTAAACCGTTACACCCCTAATGCATACTGTTTACCAAATGTTTTAGTGACATGACATGACCTTCACAGTTTACACACCTTCATGTATATTTGGTGCTTTAACTAGTAGTAAAAAGTAAGGAAAGATTGTGTTCACATGAAATAATGGATCTGTCCAAAAAACCTCAATATGTGAAGTTTTATTAATGCAACTGAAAGTCTAAAAAGATTGATGTTCAATTTAAGATTCAATATTGATTTGATAAATGAAGATACATGAAGTATCACATGCACAGTGGTTAAAACAACACTGATTACATCTGCACCGAACCCAAAATACCATACAGAACGTTTTTATTTGAGTTTACCATTAAACCGTCTTAATACATTATTCAATCTATAGCTACTTTTAAGAGTGCCTCACAAAGGATCAAGCCATTTTTAATACTAGCACCCTGGTCCAGATAATTACATGGAAAACAAAACTGACAAATTGCAGAAAATAAATAAACGAGCACATTAGCCACTGTTCAGCTGTTGAACATAGAGTGTAATCACAACTAATGCAAGTCTGTTTATGCGTTAATTGTGTAGAGTGTGGACATCTATTTAAAGTTGTAGGTGGACAGAAGGCCATCAGGTGTTTGGTGCCTTGCAGCCCTTAATTGCTTGCAATGTAAACTAATAATCTCAATCAGATGGTTTCATTTCCATTACCGGTAATGTATGCGCCATCTGGCTGCACAACTCAAGACTCAAACGTGCCTATTGTGAAAAACACACAGGCCAAAGACAGGCAGCTGGGCCCTGATGACAATGAGAGTGAGGAAAAAACCCTAAGCTGCTGGCCTTAGCAGTTCCACCAAGAGTTTTAGGCCCTTTTTACACCTGTAATTGAGATGTGTTTTCATCAATTCCACATGGATGATTTTAAAAAACAAGTGATGCACCTATCACAAATTTCCATGGTAGATTTTGATTTTATTGTACTAACAAATGGACCAATTTGATACCATTTTTTAAATTTATTTGTAAATGTTCAATTAGAAACCAGAAACAAATTAGTATGTGAGCAAATCTTGGGTAGTTGTTTATTTTAATATACTGTATTTCGAAATTGGAAATAAAAAAATAAATCCAACTTTGCAAAATTATGCTACACGTTATACACTGAGCTGGAAGGGCATCCGCTGCGTAAAAACATATGCTGGATAAGTTGGCGGTTCATTCCGCTGTGGCGACCCCAGATGAATAAAGGGACTAAGCCGACAAGAAAATGAATGAATGAATGAATAATACACTGATACAAGCCTTAAACGCTATAGACCTTTTTCTTGGAATGCAAAATTACCCATTATGTTTTGCGTGTATGTGCAAGGAGAATGCTAAGAACATTCGGTCAGCTGCTGATGCATATAAACAGCCACATTTGGACAGCTTCGAAACAATAGTTTTAATCTATTTTATTTGCTTTTAACATCTTTGAACCAATAGTGTTGTCGATCAGCACCACCTCCTGGACTGATCATTAAAAAATGCGATCTAATAGAATGGAAAACAGCTGCTGTCCCCTTGTTGTCAGACGGCATCTTGTGCCGTTTACAGTAAATGAAGCCTCGTCATCACTGAACGTTTTTCTCTCGCACTTGAACCTTATAGATTATAATGGCTGTAACACACACCTTTCAAAGCTGTCACAAAAATACTCCGTAACACACTCAAAACGCTACTGAAACCCATTTTCAAATCACAAATTACCCATTGTAAACGCTGTAAGCGGAAGTTCTAAACATTCTAGCGGAAGACGCTGGTCGCTATGGCACCCTCCATGCAGCAGCCGAGAAAAAGGTCTATACACGCTGGTTAAAAATGCAAATTCATTCTCTTCCAGCAGGTGGCGCCAATAGAACTTCAAGAGTAACAGCGTTTCCTTTGTTACAGCTATAAGCAAAACAGCACCACTCATCGTATTTATTATGGAATATACAGAAAATACCATTTAAACTTTTGACAATAAAACATTTAAACATATGACAGGATGTTTTACTCATAAATGCCTTAATAATTCCCCATACAACATTTCAGATTTTTCTCCAATATTTCATCCATCATAAAAACAGTACATGCAATATAAACTTTAAGTGATCACCTAAATGAGCCGTAATGGAAACTGGCCAACCACATAAATATGTTCTCTACAGTATTTAATATTGAAAATAATTAAGGAATCATGAAGCATGAAATAAACAAAGGTTAAAGTTTGATAGAAATGACTGCATCTGGTGGTTTTAGTGTTTGGTCATTTCCATTTAGCGCTGCTGTCACCTGTACTCATAGACTGTAAAAGCCTGTCGGGATCACCATGTCTCTCTCTGGCTGCATCTGTTCTCCGCCTTCAGCTTCTTTGATCTCTGATAACATTGCCTTTATGTGTAGAATTAGTAGTGTAAAGTTGTTTCGGTGCTGTTAATATGCAAATTCAGACATAGATTGGCCAAATAAATGTAAAAAAGAGCATTGCAAAATATAACAAATATGGTCTGGTTCTGGTTTCCTATTAGTCAAGAGGTGCTAGAAACAAATAGCAGAAACAAGTGTCCTAACTTTTCAACTCTTCCATAAGTAGTCAAAAATACATTCAATAAAATTGCTTTTGTTGTACAGTAAACACTCAAGTAATTGAATGAGTTCAAAGCGAAGTGTATAAAAATATGTGTCACAGTACCTGTGACATCACCTGATGGCTTCTGTACAGATAAATGCTAGACTATTTATGAAATACAGACATAGCACTGTATGACAATGTTTCAGATTTTATAGCCTATAGCTAATCAATTTGTTGTATTCTAGGGTGCATTCAAGTTTTAAATTACATTTTAAATTACAAATAAATAATTTGAATAAATCAAATACACAAAAATATGGCCATAGACATCCCCAGTTGGCATAGATAAATGCTAGGCTATTTATGAAATGCTGACATTCAAGTTCAAAATTACATTTTAAATTATAAATAAATAATAAATCAAATACATTTATAAATAAAATTATATAAGAATATCATTCACCAGAAAAATTGAGACCAGACTTAAATGGTCTGTGAGCACAATTAACTGCATATTATAAGAAAATTGCCTTATTATTAGATAATTGAAAGAAATAATCCCCAAAAGCAATAGACTGTATAAATCACATAGAATAAATGCACAAATGCCATTATGAAGGCAAGACCAAAACCATTTTGTACAAGCCTGCAAAGATATTTTTTGTTGTAAGTCTGGACATGTTATCATTGGGACTATGGTATTGGCTCCAAGAAGCCAATAAGTGGATTAATTTCAGTTTCAGTCATTTTCATATAATGACTTTTCAGAAATATTGACCCCAAAACGGCAAGAATGGTCACTATTAACGAATTAAAATAAAATAATGAGATGAGTTTCTCATATATTTAGCATTTTTCAATTGTATCTCCCAGTCAAACGTTTTCATATGGTTTGATTATATATGCAATATCCAAAATAAAAACAAATATTGAATAAAATGAATAAATATTGTTTAGTCTAGTATATAGATTTATTTTATTATATTATATTATATTATTCATTCATTCATTTTCTTGTCGGCTTAGTCCCTTTATTTATCCGGGGTCGCCACAGCGGAATCAACCGGCAACTTATCCAGCATATTTTTTACGCAGCGGATGCCCTTCCAGCCGCAACCCATCTCTGGGAAACATCCATACACACACATTCCCACTCATACACTACGGACAATTTAGCTTAACCAATTCACCTGTACCACATGTCGAACCAGTGACCTTCTTGCTGTGAGGCGAACGTGCTACTAACTACGCCACCGTGGCGCCCTATATTATATTATATTATATTAATTATATTATATTATATTATATTATATTATATTATATTATATTATATTATATTATATTATATTATATTATATTATATTATATTATATTATATTATGGCACCACGATGGCGTAGTGAGTAGCACGTTCGCCTCACAGCAAGAAGGTCTCTGGTTCGAGCCCCGGCTGGGTCAGTTGGCATTTCTGTGTGGAGTTTGCATGTTCTCCCTGTGGACGCATGGGTTTCCTCCGGGTGCTCCGGTTTCCCCCACAAGTCCAAAGGCATGTGGTACAGATGAATAGGGTAGGCTAAATTATCCATAGTGTATGTGTGTAAATGAGTCTGTATGGATGTTTCCCAGAGATGGGTTGCGGCTGGAAGGGCATCCGCTGTGTAAAACATATGCTGGATAAGTTGGCAGTTCATTCCGCTCTGGCGACCCCGGATTAAAAAAGGGACTAAGCCAACTAGAAAATGAATGAATGAAGATTTTAACCTATAGGTTAACCTCAAGGGTGAGTATTTCCATGAAAGATGTGCTGTATATCCAATTAAAAATGCAAAAATGTAGTAAATAATACTTAATAAAATGACTTTAACATGTAAATTGTATCCACATCTGCACAATTATTTCTCAAAATACATATAAAAAGCCCCTCTCCTCAAAGCTATTTATAAAAAACTATTTGTTTAGTATTTTCTAATGTTTTAAGACAATGTTTATAATTAATATTAGCAGCAGTACCACATTTTTTGCTAGAAAAAGTAAGACTGATTTATGCCGACTTTCTACTAAAACAGAATGTCTGACACCATGGACAGACGTGTTAACAAAATGAGCAGAGAATATGTGAACCAAGTCATATCACCCACATACTCCAAACAGTCTCTGAGATGATAATGATAACGGTAATGGATGAAAAATTCTTTCTCATGCCTCCTCCAAGAGACTATGTATCCTGCGGTGCACATTGCCTGTTTAAGGATTAAGGTACGTGTTGAAGGGCTCTAGCCAGATAGAATTTAAACTTTGCTATCTGAAATCATATGACTGGTTTGAAGGTGAAAAAATGTCAAAAGCATGCAATGTCCTCATACCAGTCCTAATTCTAAAATCACAGCATTCACTGTAGCTGCTGCTTTCTGTATTGTTTTTTTTTTGTGTTTCCTTTCTTGTTTATAGCATTTGCAGCCAGGAGCTTATTAGATCAGAAAAATGTAGACACTTTAAAACATTAGCAGAGTTTAACGCTAAGGATTGTTTTTCTACGTGTCAAGTTGGTTCTTTCTATTTAAGTTTTTTTTTTTTTTTTTTTTACAAAATTGTCTCTATCTAAACCTAAAAATCTAAAAAATCTAGACTATTTTTACTTGGCAACATATTTAGAATAATGTGTCAAAACAAACTAGTTATATTTATATGAACATTTAGTATACCTGCTGAAAAATCTAAACAAAAATGTTGTGCTTTCATATGAACACGACTAGCTGAGGTGGCCTGTGTTTCACTGCACAAGAATGATAATCATCATTTAGTATTTGCTCATGAAAAAACTGTTATTTTGTCATTTGGACTGCTTCTTCCATCTAAAGGTTGGGGGTTAGGACACACCAAGCTGACGGTTGGCCATTGGGCTTCATAAGTCCGTCGGTCAGCATCGGTCCAGCTATTAGGTTTGATATGCTGCACACGCCGTGTGTTGGAAGTTCCAGTTTCCTGCTGTGAACAAGAAAACAAACTACTGCCACACTGGTGCATAAAGACATGTCCTCCCATGCAGACTGTAACGGATGGTGACAATGACAACGGTGGTGAGGATCCAAGTGCAGTTTAATATTAAAAGTCAGTATAGCAGCGGTCATCGGGGGCAAACAGATATATATAGGTAATCAGAATCATAATCGGAGAACGACTATAGGCAGAAAGTCAAACATAGGCAGAAAGTCAAAAGGCTGGCGGCAGGCAAGGGTAAACAAATAGCAAGGCTAGGATCGAAAACACGGAAAAACAGGAACAAAAGAAACGCGTTGAAGAGTCACAATACTCAGATAACAATACTCAGAGAAGACAGATGTGCTGCTTATGTAGTGTGTGTAGTCGTTGACAGTCCTCCGGTGATGTGTATGCAATCAGTCGTGATATGGAGCAGGAGTGTGTGTGTGCGCTGCATGACTGGAGTTGTAGTCCTTTAACAAATCTGTAGTTCATGGAAGTGTGTGTCCACTGCCAGAGATCGCTGGTGATCGTGACACAGACACAGAACACACACTCATGTTTAAAACGGCTGTCGTCCATTTGGTGTGTTCACGCACAGTTTTTTGGTCCGCTCACAGTTTTTTGGTCCAGATGGAACCATAAGTGAGCCGACAACCCAGTTGGGTTTCGTCAACACTAGTTGTTTGCCTTTAGCTTGGCGTGTGCCAGCCCTAAGATCACAAACTGTAGTGATGAGCCAGCCCTGGCCCGATCAGGCCACTGACAATACTGTCTACTGTCCCTATCGTCTCTCCCGCTGGCTCTGAGCCATCAGACAATACTTATCGTTGAGCCCTGACCAGGTGTCAACTTGTGTTCCAATTAACCAAAATGCATCTTCATACAACATGTAAACAGTTCTTTGGCTGGTTTACATTAGCAGTCAACCAAATGGTGTCCAAAAACCTTTGAAAACCATAAAACCTGACCAGCACGGGCTGGTTTAAGATGTTTTATGTTGCAGTCAGCAGATATCAAATCTCGGCTCCTTTCAAACACCGTGACATAAAGTACACTTGAAAATGTATCTGCAACATTTATCACCCTTCAACAAGCTGCAAGTTCCTCTCACGGATTTTGATATCACACCGCCTTGTGACATCAGCAGAAGGATGACACCAAATATCTGTCAGAAAAACGATTCTGAAAGATATTATGGCTCGTATGATGTATTGGAGGAGAAGGCCAGGCCAGGGCTGAGACAGTAACATTTTTCTTGACAAGTATCACAGCGGTAAATCATTTTGCATGGGAACGAGTAAGAGTTTTCCACTTAAAAGTATGGGAAATCGGCTAGGTGACCTTAACTCTGATTAGCCAAAACACCCAAGGTAATGCAAAGCATTCACTTTTATGGTGCAGAATTAAAAACAAACTAAGATGCAGCTTTTGGTTTTATTAATCGTAATTTGAATTTACCATCTAGCTAAAATATTCCAATAAATAATGCATTTATGATAAGGCTGTTTCCTCGCTCATAATAACATCTGTCTTCACAGGTCTGACATTAAAAACAGAGCTCGAGAGCGGTGAAGGAAACTTTCTGAAGATCTAAGGAGCGGACATTAGCATTCACAGGGTAAAGGAGCCATAAGCCAAGCATTATGAGACTTTCATGGCCCAGAAAATTTGTGCAGATTTGATACCTCAGATTAAAAAGCCAAAAGCCTCTTCCAGAACAGCTGAATCTAAGTGTGGACTGACTGGCATGTTAAATGTCTCAGAGGTGCTTCCGACTTTGGTAAGGGTGGGTGGTATGAATGGAATCATATATCACAGTATGACTAATTTAATATCACAGTAAAGACAGAAATATAGTGGAGC
This sequence comes from Danio albolineatus, assembly GCA_903798035.1. Lineage (NCBI taxonomy): Eukaryota > Metazoa > Chordata > Actinopteri > Cypriniformes > Danionidae > Danio > Danio albolineatus. The sequence goes on from CAIGQQ010006950.1 coordinate 2,031,611, forward strand.
AGAATTGATTCGTCGTGAGAATTTTGCTTACATTTAATCAGCATACATTAGATTAATCTGGATTATTTACATTTATTGACAGGCCTAAAAATATTGTAATTACTTCAGCTCACGCATTAACTACTTTAATGCCTGTGTTTGGCACATTCTGTCCAGATGAAAGATCAGCCGCTTTGAGAGCTCTTATGCAAACAGCTACTGTACTTGTCCCTGGGGAAATCAAGGCTATTGAATCAGTCTCAGACAGCTGAAGTCATCCATGTCTGAGGCAGAGGGACTCTGAGTTAAAGCTTAAACATGGTTCAAACTGCCTTGTGCCAATCAGGATAAATACAGCGCTGGGAAAGAGCGAGACAACTTCACAAAGACTTCCCTTTGATTGTGATTCATATTTCAGATGTGTAGTTATGCCATTTACACTTCAGTAGTCATAACCATGTTAATAGTAATGATGGCAAGAGAATCCATCTAAAGCATGTCAAAGCTAATGGTACATTTAAAATAATAATTCACATTAAAATAAAAAACGCCATTATATTGTCTATTGAACTGTCATTTTAATATGTTGTCTGAATCTATTTTAACAATACTGAGATAGCTATAAAATAACAATTACAAACATTCATTCATTATTTGCAGAAGTTCTTCTAAACGCAAACCCAGACCACTGAAAAAACATGCCTACAATTCTGCACAATCTGAAATATGTTGCTCTAGCTACGTTTCGCTGCACTTTTCAAATGACATGCCAACAAGATGTGCCATAAGTTATACATTTTTTCTCCATTGCAGGTGCACAGTGAAAATAGCATGCCTGTGGGTACAAAATGGTTGAAAAATGATAATGCAATATTGTGTACAGCATTTTTCAAAGTAAAAAGTCCAGGTTCTGGCAACAAAGCATTTTAAACATAAACCTTGCAATGTTGGGCGCCACGGTGGCCGAGTGGTTAGCACGTTCGCCTCACAGCAAGAAGGTCGCTGGTTCGATCCCCGGCTGGGCCAGTTGGCATTTCTGTGTGGAGTTTGCATGTTCTCCCCGTGGTTGCGTGGGTTTCCTCCGGGTGCTCCGGTTTCCCCCACAGTCCAAAGACATGCGGTACAGGTGAATTGGGTAAGCTAAATTGTCCGTAGTGTATGAATGTATGAATGTGTTTCCCAGAGATGGGTTGTGGCTGGAAGGGCATCCGCTGCGTAAAACAAATGCTGGATAAGTTGGCGGTTCATTCCGCTGTGGCGACCCCGGATTAATAAAGGGACTAAGCCGAAAAGAAAATGAATGAATGAATGACCTTGCAATGTTTTATTAAGCTGCTTGCTATATGTTTCAAAGGAGTTCAAAAGTGAAATATCCAGTAAACGTTTAAAGGTAAACGGGATGGTTCCCCATTTACTCACACTCAAGTGCTTTAAAAACTTTATGAATGCATTTCTTTCTGTTAAAAACAAAACAAGACATTCTGAAAAATGCTGTAAACCAGTAGTTGTTGGCATCCATAGTAGGAATAAAAACAATATGCAAGTCAACGACTGCTGCTTTCCAACATTCTTCAAATTATCTTCTTTTGTATTCAACAAAGAAAAACAAAACTAAAACAGGTTTTAAAAACGGAGAGAGTACGTTTCATTTTTTGGTGAAACATTCCTTTAATGTTCTACTGCATTACCTGCACTAAACCTCACAAATACTGTTGAGAAATGCTAAAGTAAAAACACATTTGCTTAAGCAGCCATCCAGTTTTACTTTGTTTTTACACGGCTTTGAGCTTTTCTGTAAAACCATGCTTCGTCTGAACACTCCTCTAACTGAGCAATCTGATGATCAGCAAAGCCAAGGACAGATGTGACACATTTGTTTCCAAACCATGTACTATAGTGATGTTTGAGTACTGAACACAGTATTAAAAGAAATGAAGCTCTTGTAACCATTATACTATTTTAATCAATTTGTAACTTATTTATTAGTGCCTTTATACCAATGTGTTTCTTTTAATCTTTATTAATTAATTAATTTAGAAGTAATTAGTTTTAATTTATTTGTACTTTTTTTACACATTTTTTCTCTAAACATTACATTTACAAACAACCTAGCACTCCTTTTCTGGATGAAATTGTTTTAAAAAAAGATTGCGGTAATGAACAACAATCCAAATAGTTCAATAATAATTCCACCTTTTTTCCCTTTTTCAACCGGATATACATTAAAACAGTGAAAAAAGATTGTTGAGATTTGCATTCCCACTTTCAGTCAATAATCATAAAATGCTGACAGCTGGGCGCCACGGTGGCCTAGTGGGTAACATGTTCGCCTCACAGCAAGAAGGTCGCTGGTTCGATCCCCGGCTGTGTCAGTTGGCATTTCTGTGTGGAGTTTGCATGTTCTCCCGTGGTTGCGTGGGTTTCCCCCACAGTCCAAAGACATGCGGTACAGGTGAATTTGTGTAAGCTAAATTGTCCGTGGTGTATGTATGTATGTGTGTGAATGAGAATGTATGGATGTTTCCCAGAGATGGGTTGTGGCTGGAAGGGCATCCGCTGCGTAAAACAAATGCTGGATAAGTTAGCGGGTCATTCCGCTGTGGCGACCTTGGATTAATAAAGGGACTAAGCCGAAAAGAAAATGAATGAATGAATGCTGACAGCTTCTTAAACGGAAAGATTTTACATAAAAATTCAAAATTTCTCCTTTCTGAAAAGAAAAAAACAACAGCAATAGGTATGAAACAATATTAAGGAAAGCATATAAAAAAAACTTATTTTTTTTCTTCTTCAGGCAAAGCAACTAAAAAAAACTCCCAGCATCAGCTGCAGACAACAGCAAAATGCTGCTTTGAAGCCAACGATTATTAACAGCAGAAAAGAAAGAGTGTAAACTTGGTTTTAATCTCCTCGCATCTATGCCATTACAAACAAAGGAATTGCAGCCTTGAAATATTCATCCAATCTAGTGATGCGCACACACTCAAGATATTATCCCCCCGGCGGCATGTTGTAGTTGTTGTTCCAGCATTTTTTAAGCACTTGCTATTAGACTCCCCTTCAGTTCAACCCATTTTAAACCGCCGTCAAATGCTGCAATCCTCCCAGTTGTCAGTTCATAACAGTGGGCATCAACAGCGTCCTTAAATGATATGCAAAATGTCACGGCGAAATTAATAATGACATTCGTGTTTCGGCAAATGCTGCTATTACACAGCTGGAAACAACGAGATGCGAAAAACCTACTTGCCACTTACGATTAACGACAGTTTCCGACTGACATTATTTCAGCCCTCTCAGAAGTGTTCTTTCAGACCCAACTGCAGAAAGTCTTCACACCATCTGACATTTCAGATTTGTAGACATTTGAGCTGTCAAAAAACCCCATTCACTTCAGCCGAACTACTTAAAAGTCATTACCTGCTAAACTTGAGGTCCTACGGCAAATATCAAGGTCGCGGTTTTCAATCGCCTTTACAAGGATTCGCCTGTCAGTCCTGAAATGAGAAGTTTGCTCAACGGCAACAAGTCAATGTATGCGAGAAAAGAAAGATCTTCGCATTTTCTCAATGGGTCCGATCGAGTCATTGAAACCCCTGAAAGCCTGCCATCAGATTATTGTTTTTCCGAAAGCGAATCATTTTTCTATTTAAATAATGATAAGTACATCGCTGACCTTTAGAAGTCATTAAAACTGGAATTTACCACCTCATTTAATCTATCATTAGAAGAATGGAGAGGCTCACACAATACGACATCGATATAGACATCACTCTTTGTCTTCCGTTCAGTGAGTTAAAAATATCATCAGACGAGGGGTCAACGAGAATCACTCCCAGCAGCTTAATAATAAACGCTCAATACGGCATGAGCCATTATGGACTCTTTTATGATGGCTGTGCTGCCTCTGAATGCATGTCATTGTTGTTCGGCCTGGTCTTTTTTGTCTTCGTCCACTCCTGCCTCCTAGCAACCCGTGTAACGCTACACCGTGCCGGTTTGTTTTCGAGGTGCACACCCCACCTTTAGACGCCGGCGCTTGAATGGTGACCCAGTCTCTGTTTGAATACCAATGTTAGCGCACATAAAAGAGCTATTCAACAAGTATCAGCACATCCCCCATCATTTAAAAAGCTTTGATCTGTGCCACATCACCACGCGGCTAATCTTCAATGTCACTGCTGTGTCACCACATCATACAGCAGCCAAAGGAGTGTGAAGCAGAGGCTGGTTAAAAATTCAAAGAGTGTCAGGAAATAAGACACCATTGTCTGGCAGGTGTGTCTGTGGAAGAGGGCACGTACAGTACATGTGTGTGCATGTTTATCTGCATTTAGCACTTACGATTGTAATACCATGTCCTGGTCAAGGTAAATTTGTGTTTCACTGGCATGCCTTACTGAAATTAACTATGGGTTTATTATAGCTTAGTATATAGTGTATTTGTTTTTGATTTGCACTGACTACCATTTATATAACCACAATTTTCCTACAATGACTATGGTTATGGTTAGTGTAGGAAAGCTGTAGTGTATTTGTGGTTTTTGGTTTTACAGTCTACGTGTTTTTGTCTTTTTTGTAGTAAGACCATGGTAAATTTCCATAAGTGGTGACATTTACTTTAAAGAAAACTGAAGTCAACTAAAAAAAAAACTCAATGACTGATTAGAATGGCCACTGAAGCAGCAGATTGTAATCTGGTTTGATCTGTGCCCACTTTTTAAGATATCTTGGTTGTGGAATTGTTTTTCACAATTCTTTTTCTGAAGAGGACAAAAAAGCTTTCATTAAAGAGACAAATTAAACCAACCCACTCATAATCACAAGTAGGGCTGCACAGTATTGGAAAAAAAAAATACAATATTTTGCTCTTCTGGGATATGTGAAAAGAAAATGGGGAAATGTAGGAATTTTCAGCAGATAACTTGAATAGCTCTGTTCGGAAATCATTCTGAAATGACTGGGGTGATTTTTCACAGATAATAATACAAAATATATATGTTTTAAAGAGCTAACAAAAAGGAAACTGAACATTTTTGTGTGTGCAAACCATCCACTTAGGGCTGAACAATTTTTAAACCATTTTTGTATTTTGGAACCAGTTCAAACTCTTTTCAATAATCACAAAGAGAGCACTTTTTTAGTCATTTCTTCAGTAAAAATGATTTATTTATTTAACTCATTCCCAGATTATTTCGCATAGGGTGTAAAAGTAAAGATGTGTAAATGAGTATACATAACTCCGATTTCAACAAAATGTATGTGCTCATTTCTTCATTTTACGCAAATATTCATGGAATAGTTATTTATTTGTATTAATATAAATCAAATTAATAATTAAATTGGAGTATAATTAATGCAAAGTCATAAATGTATTATCCAGCATTACCAACAATGATCTGAAAAGACACAAAAAAGATCCAAGTTGCAACATATTTGTGCTCAGTGATGGAATAAACGAGAATCCCATACAGAACAAGATGTACCAGTTTGAAAATGCACCGATTTTGAAGACTGATGTCTACTACAAAAAATCTGCTTTGAATGACAGGGATAAATTACATTTATAAACATTCACATAGAAAACAGATCAAATGTTTCACAATTTATACAAACAAATAATAACAAAAATAAACAAATGCAACCTGTTTAAACAGACTTATTGCAAAAATAATAAATGCAATAAATCTAACTTTAGATTTTTCATTATTCATGGTTTTTATTTTGTTTTCAAATTAAGTTAATCTTAATTAGTTTTTAGATGTAGATTTACTAGTTTTTATTTAGTGTCAGTTTTAGTTTGTTTTTTTTTTTGTAAAAAAGAATATCTGTTAGGAGCAAGATTCAAAATCATCAGAATAAACATTGTATAAAAACTCAACCAAAGATACATTTTTTGAAACATATTCAGAAGACACACAAACACCATCTACCCATCCTCAAATTCAAACACAACAGCCCACAAGATAGCAGCCATGAGTACAATATGTGTGCGAGGCTGCTTCTGAGGTTTGATAGTGATGGGCAGTTCGGATCTTTAACGCAAACTGGATCTTTTGTGAGAATCATCCCATGTTAGGACTAAACACCAAAAATATGTAGTCAGCAATCATGATTTCAGTCAGTTCAAATCATCACCTTGATCTAAAAAACAGTTTCTTCCAATTAAGTTTTGCCACCCAACTGAATCATGATTCACTCATTTAAACTCCATTACCATTATCTGTTATGAAATAAAATAATCTTTTGCCAAATCCTCTCATTTAAATCCTCGATTTACCCATGTTGCGGTTGTTCAAGTTAGCTTTAGTCAGGCTGTCATGTACTGTTTGTGTTTAGTTCACCGGCTGATTCACACGCAGTATTATTGGTTCACCGGTTCTCAAATCTGATATCTGTGTGCTGTTTTAATAACTGAATAGCTCAGAAAATTGGCTTGTTTCAAGTCAGAGGGAGGTCGCAAGCATGTTAAAAAGTAAGTAGTTTGTTGAAATGCTTAATGGAGATGCGAATCGTTTCAAATGATTCAGTTCAATTCAATTCAATTCATCTTTATTTGTATAGCGCTTTTACAATGTAGATTGTGTCAAAGCAGCTTCGCATGCATTATAAAAAAAGATTGAAACAGTGTCAGTCCAGTTTTCAGTGTTGAAGTTCAGTTTAGTTCATTTCAGCGTGGTTTAATAATCACTGCTGAGAGTCCAAACACTGAAGAGTAATCCATCGATAACATTTAAGGAACTAGTTTAACCGTTCACTAAGAATAGGGGTGTGCACACTCGGTCCTGGAGGGCTAATTTCCTGCAAAGTTTAGTTCCAACCCCAATCAGACACACCTGGACTATCTAATCAAGCTCTTACTAGGCTTTCTAGAAACATCGTTGCAGGTGTGTTGAGTCAAGTTGGAGCTAAAATCTGCAGGACACCGGCCCTCCAGGACTGAGTTTGGACACCCCTGGCTTAGTAGATCCGGTTAAAAGAACAATTCGTCGCAATCAGGATCACAAATATGGAAATAAAACACATTATTGGGCATAAATGTGTTGAAATGATACTTTTAACTATCTGCTCGTATCGTATTTAATGCTGTCACTGTGCTGATGAGTCCTCCAGTCATGATCCTGGCATCAGGATTACAGTCTCTGAGGTGCAAACGCCTGGCAGCGTGAAGTAAAAGTAAATAGATTTACTTCTAAAAGGCATACAGTAAGCTTATGTATTAAATACATTTACAAAGATGATAACGAAGGGCGTTTTTGCTATAATTTTAGTTCGTTTCAGTTTATTTTATATTTACACAATACAGTTTCAGTTGGTTCTATTTTTTTAACTCTTATTTTTATTTTAGTTAATGACAATGTTTTTAAATTTTAGTTTTTTCGTTCGTTTTCGTTAACTAGAAAAACCTTGAAATGCACTTTTGACCAGTATTGTTAAATATAACTAATTTTAAGCCAAATGTAATAAATCAAACGAATGATCTTACTGATTATAAGTAAAACAGCAACATTTCCAATTCAAGACATTAGTGCCATTGATTTGAGAGTTTTATCGGAGTGTGTGTTCAATGCAGAGCTCTTTTGATGGTGGAATTAGTCACTAGAAACCGCATGATTAAATATCGTTTTTAAAAAAAGAAATAAAAATAACTGCTGACTGAGAGATTCAATAGAAGCAGAAACCATCGATTAACAACCGCAGAACTCACAGCAGGTCTGTCTTTAAAGATTTATAAGTTATCGTAAAAACCAATTTCCCTGTGGAGAGAATGAAAGGACTTTAACCTCTGGAACCCGATTGTTAGATTCTACTTACTCCTTGCTTTAATTATACACATAATGTTGCACATTACATTATAATCACACCTTTAAACCATTACTTACTTCAATGACGTTCATGCTACATGTGACCTTAGGTAAAACTTCAACAAAGAGCTCAATCCTTTCCAATCCTACATGAAATCACAGATGTTCTGCATTATAAATCATAACATAAACACTGATTAAAAACCAAATCCCATCCGAAAAGTAACCTGCATTTTGAAAAAAAAAAGGTCAGCACCTGCCACTTTGAGGTTTAAGGTTTGTTAGAGGTCAGATTTATAGGAAGGGGGCTTCGCAGGAGACTGTCTGAGATAATCTCGAGCACACAGACGAGGGGCCCTCCAGCAGACGGACTCAATTTTATCAGTCATGACCACACCATGTGTTGCCAGTTACTCTGCGAGGACCACCAGGACACGTCGCTTCCTTCTCTGAAGCCTCAATCAAAGCGGTCCGTCTCTCAGGTGCCCTGTTTCTGATGCGATATGCAGTTCAGCACTGTGCACCAAAGCTGCATGAAACGTTGATGCAGCTCTGACGGAGACTGATAGTTTCTTTTCAGGTGCAGTCATTACAATTTAATAAGAACAGCTCAGGTGCTTTTTTGTGTGTGTGTAGCGTGCATGGGCTCAGATCGCAGGTTCGAACCAAGTGATATACCTGGTTCAGGTCAGTCTTCGAAAGAAACACGGTTGTATTTCAGGTGGAGTGAGTTTATAGTGAGTAACCGGATTGGCCAAAGCATCTTAGCAGTCCCTATAGTGATGGGACACATTTGGGTAGTTGGTACAAAACCAGTTAAAGGGGAAGTTCACCCAAATTTAAAAATTTACTCCTTATTTACTCACTCAAGTGGTTCCAGACTTTTATGAGATTTTTTTGTTTCTGTTGAACACAAAGGAAGATATTTTGAAGAATGCTAGAAACCTGTAACCATAAACGTCTATCAATAGCATCTGGATGCAGACCTGGATTTGTAAGCTGAGACTTCATATCTCAGACATGCAATGTTAGACACTCAATGGAGCTAGTGATGTCACTTTGAGGGGTAGGGTTAGGGGTGGCGTTAAGTGTGCGCATTAAAACCATTGCATGCAGCTCAGCTTGCAACTGCACCAAGTCTGTATCACTTCCAGCATTTTTCGAAATGAAATATAAACTTCTTTTGTGTTCAACAGAAAAAAGAAAGTCAAACAGGTTTAATAAATGATGAACAGATTAAAAGAATAAATGAAACAGATTTTTCAGCTATCCCTTTAAAAGTTTCAGTTTTATTGTTAGGCTGTCCAAAGTGGTCACCTTCAAAACCCTAAAGGAACACTCCACTATTTTGAGAAATAGGCTAATTTTACCAGTGCTTTAGTCCTTTACAAGTTATACAGTTGATTGTTGCCATTTTCAGCCAATCGCTGGATCACTTTTAGCTTAGCTTAACATAGATCATTGAATTAGATTTGACAATTAGCATCTCAATTAATTTTTAAACAATCTATAAATATTTCAATTTTCTTAAATTTTCTGTAGTTACAGGAAAAGTAAAAGTTTCTTTTTTCTTGGTCAATATGGCTAGGAACTACTGTATACTCCCATTCTGACATCATACTCAAGGAACTTAATAAAAGTCATCTATCTAACTCTAGGGGGCTTGTAAAGCAAACCTATTTACAAAAAAGTTCCACAATTGTTCCTTTAAAAAAGGACTTTATTTAGTTTGTTGGTATAAATTGATGTCAGTTGGTACAGTGATATTAAAATGGTAGTTTTAGACTGCTGTGAATTACAGTAAAACATGTTATCATTAAAAATGTAAATAATGTTCAGTTTTTTGGAACAGACCAATCTTTCTATTTATTAAACATTAATGTATTGTCAGGAAATAATGTTTTTTCTGACTCTTAAATTGCCACAACCCATTGACCTGCACCTTATGAACCACCAACAATGAGGGTTTCAACTAAGAATATCCTTTAATGTTCTACTGAATAAAAAGCCACTGCTACTGCAGGACATTTTGGATGGGCTGATGGAGAGTAAAATAACAGCAAATTGTTGTTTTTTTGCTGAAGAACCCCTATAAATAATATGTTTGACTTTAAATCTAGACTGTGAAGTATACTGAAAGTATACTGCTCAGAAATAACTGGATTAAATTGGATGAAACATTTTGAAGTGGAAAAAAACTGTAACAGTAATCAGCCTCCAAACTCCAAACTTTTTTTTACAGTAAGCATAAACCTTTAGATCAAAAGTGTAATATCATGATAAACATATCCAGTGCAGTGGTATATCAAAGATATTTTTTGTTTGCTGAGCAGTTTAGTTAATTAAAATGAAGTAATGCACAATATTTTTTTCATGCAATCACTTCACATTTTCAAAATGGAACTTTACCTAATTCATTTACTGTACATTAGGATTACGTACATAAATATTTTTCATTGGCCATTACTGAATGTATGGAAATCCAGATCTGCACAGACATATTGGAAATTGATTCAAGCTTTATTTTTTTGTTAATCTATCATCATCTGTCCATGGAGCCTATTTAATTCAGTACTCTACTAAATTAAAATAGCCTACTTCTTTATTTTATGCTGTATGCCAAAAAACAGTGTTTGGTAAAAAGCCAAAAGCAAAATGTTCCCATAAATTACATGGTGGTGCACGCATGTAGGTTACAACTGCAGATAACGAAATTGATGTACACTCACCGGCCACTTTATTAGGTACAACTGTCCAATTGCTCATTAACACAAATTTCTAATCAGCCAATCACATGGCAGCAACTCAATGCATTTAGGCATGTGGACATGCTCAAGACGATCTGCTGCAGTTCAAACCAAGCATCAGAATGGGAAAGAAACATGATTTAAGTGACTTTGAACATGGCATGGTTGTTGGTGCCAGACGGGCTGGTCTGTATTTCATAAACTGCTGATCTGCTAAGTTTTTTTATGCACAACCATCTCTAGAGTTTTGCAGAGAATGGTCAGAAAAAGAGAAAACATCCAGTGAGCGGTAATTTTGTAGGCACAAATGTCTTGTCAATGCCAGGGGTCAAAGGAGAATGGCCAGACTGGTTTGAGCAAAAGTAACACAAATAACCACTCGCTACAACCGAGGTATGCAGAAGAGCATGTCTGAATGCACAACACCTTGAACCTTGAGGTGGATGGGCAACAGTATCAGAAGACCACGCCAGGTGCCGATCCTGTCAGCTAAGAACAGGAATCTGAGACTACAATTCACACAGGCTCACCAAAATTGGACAATAGAAGATTAAAAAAATGTTGCCTGGTGTGATGAGTCTCAATTTCTGCTGCGACATTCAGATGGTAGGGTCAGAAAGCATGGATCCATGCTGCCTTGTATCAACGATTTAGGCTGGTGGTAGTGGTGGTATTATGTTGTGGAGGATTTTTTCTTAGCACACTTTGGGCCCATTAGTACCAATTGAACATCGTGTTATCGCCACAGCCTACCTGAATATTGTTGCTGACCATGTTCATCCCTTTATGACCACAGTGTACTCATCTTCTGATGGCTACTTCAAGCAGGATAACACACCATGCCATAAAGCGTGAATCCTCTCAGACTGGTTTCTTGAACATGACAATGAGTTCACTGTATTAAAATGACCTCCACAGTCACCAGATCTCAATCCAATAGAGCAGGGGTGCTCAACCCTGTTCCTGGAGAGCCACCCTCCTGCAGATTTCAGTTGCAACCCATATCAAACACACCTGCTTGTAATTATCAAGTGCTGTTCAGGTCCTAATTAATTGGTTCAGGTGTGTTTGATCAGGCTTGCAACTGAAATCTGCAGGAGGGTGGCTCTCCAGGAACAGGGTTGAGCACCCCTGCAATAGAGCACCTTTGGGATGTGGTGGAACGAGAGATTTGCATCATGGACATGCAGCCGACATATCTGCAGCAACTGTGTGATGTTATCATGTCAATATGGGCCAAAATCTCTGAAGAATATTTCCAGTACCTTGTTGAATCTATGCCATGAAGGATTAAGGCAGTTCTGAAGGCAATATATGCTAGTAAGTTGTACCTAATAAAGTGGCAGGTGAGTGTACATCATACAGCGGCAATAAATGTGTGCTTCATTTGATTCAGCAGAAACACCTGGATTACATAATTAACTTTTTTAAATAGCCTTTCTTTTTTTTAACCCATAGCCTTTGGAGCAAAACTTAAAACAGCTTATAAAGGCATAAAAATGTCAAAAAACAATATTAAAAATAATCAATTTCATTATGGAAACATCTTTATGTTTCTATAAAAGTACACTTGCAGTAAAAGAAAGTGAACAATGGGTATAGAATGTAATAAAAACGTAAGATCTGTGCTGAGTTACATACAAAGAGATTTTCTAATGATAACCAGGATCATTTACAACAACTGTGAAATGTCAAGGACTTGTTCTCCTCCTAATTAAACTGTAGTCTGCCAGACTGTTGTATGCAATAAAGATAATACTAACCTGACCTTAAAACCATTCTTGTACAACATAAAAAAAAACTGATGGCTAAAATGTGTCTTCCAACATCTAAAACTGAGCAAGAGTACAATCTTTTACTTCGTAACAGAATGGGGAGATTGAAAATATGCACTTTATTACAGTTTAAAGCACAGGCTTTCAGAAATAAGACACTAAGTGCCGCCATTAGTAATCACTGTCTTCAGTGGAACATTCACTGTTGAATAAAGAAAGAAAATGATGGAAAAAGAGACTATTTCTTATAATCCCTGAGCAGACAGAGCTAAGACTTCATGATCGCTGCCGTACGAGGACATCTCACATGTCTCTGTCAAAAATGGAAGATTAATTATCATCCAGACTCTAAAAGAAAATGTGTTAACTTGCAAATTGATATCTCTGGTGTTTACCGAGCCAACACTAACAGAGCATTTGTATATAGCATGTTTATTAAATCCATACAGTGCGCGCAGTAAATGGCATAATTTAATTAGCTTGAGGTCAGTTCCTTTGTGTGAAGCTGTAAATTAGTCACCTTTCGCTGAGGTTATGAGCAAAAGGGAGGCAGGAACATGTTGCTGAGATGTTGCCATGTATGTGCAAATCACTAACATGCAAGTGATTGCCCTGCTCGTGGAAGCATATCTGAAACGCAACTGCGCTGATTGAAATAGAGTCAAGCGATGACTCGAGATAGTCAGGACACGTTAATGAGAATTAAGATCCGAGCGAGACAGAACAATGGGGAGGCTTATCTTAATCCTGATGCTCTCTAGAGCGGGTCACGGAGGTCCGCGAGTGGAGAAGAATAAAAAACAGATGCACCGAGGTACACTGGCCCTCCCGAAGACACAGAGTGCATTCGAAAGAAAACCAGAAATCTACCACTCATGTCAACACTGACCACGAAATAAAATAATGTATTTTCATAAGCATAATGTGTAAGTGTTATATGGCAACTGTCAGTATTAGTTGTTAGCATCGCATATAAATCTATCAATATTTTTTAATAACAAAATCATTAACATCTGAACATCTTGTTGCGATAAACACAGCAGATAGTGAAAAGCATGTGGACTGCATTATCTGACTCTTGATTTTTATTAATGATTTATTAAATAGTTCTTATGGGCGACACGGTGGCGCAGTAGGTAGTGCTGTCGCCTCACAGCAAGAAGGTCGCTGGTTCGAGCCTCGGCTGGGTCAGTTGGCATTTCTGTGTGGAGTTTGCATGTTCTTCCCCGTGTTCGCGTGGGTTTCCCCTGGGTTTCCCCTTGGGTAAGCTAAATTGTCCGTAATGTATGTGTGTGAATGAGAATGTATGGAAGTTTCCCAGGGATAGGTTGCGGCTGGAAGGGCATCCGCTGCGTAAAACAAATGCTGGATAAGTTGGCGGTTCATTCCGCTGTGGCGACCTCAGATTAATAAAGGGACTAAGCCGAAAAGAAAATGAATGAATGTATAAAGAGTTCCTCAAAACTTAAAAATGTGCATTCCAGGCTGAGATTATATGAAGTGCTATGCTGATATCATGAAATATGTAATGCATATAGAAAACCCACAGCTAACGGTATGATTTTTTATTAAATAGCTGATATAATTTTGCTTTGTTTTCCACCAAACCCTAACTATCCCTTTAAAACGCTCTAAGAACAGTGCAGTTATTTGGATCTGGTCTACAAAAGAATCTTTCCTAGGAAAAAGGAGGACAAGTCACTTAAGACACAGAGCCTGAGAACGTCTGCTTCACAGATGCTTTCTTCCATTTATTACCAATGACCTTCTGACAACCTAGTCCCGAATTCAGAGGTACTTGCCGTTTTCACGAAATTAGACGATTTTAAGAGTTACCGATATCACAGAGGAAATGGAAAATGAATTGTGTCGGCTATGCTCTTTGCCACCCAGACACATAAAAATTTAGGAGTCGCAGAGAGAAGCATCTAATCAGGGTGCGATCGATGTATTAAACAGCTGGATGAAGCTTTTAAGTTTGAATAGTGGAAAAGGCTCTATTGTCTTCATTGTGTGGCATGAATTACATGTGAAACTCTCTAAGAGTTGCTGTTATTTCCAGGCAGCTCGTCCTCTTTTATTTGAATGAATGTTTATGGCTTTTTAAATGAAATGCGAAGAGAAAAGCATTGATCTTTCAAGAGGACTCTGTAAATAGAAAGCCACATCTTCATGGATTGATTGGTTCACTGTCAGGCATCTGTTGATTCATGAGCTATATGCAAGAACGCCTGAGCAACAGCGGATAGAGGAACTGGCTTAGAGGGGGTGGAAAAGTGGTGCGCTTTTTCCAGAAAAAACACTTTCAATGAGGAAAAATGGCTAGAAAAAGAGAGGTCTGAAGAGCCTTATATACTGATGTGCCTGTGACAAGTAGAAACATTGACAAAGGAACGATATGACATTTTTACTGCCATCTGGGTTTGTGCTGATTGGCACAAGTTGCTGGTGAGATTCTCTGGCATAATAAGGCAGAGACTCCGGGCCATATTTTTAACTGACAGCAGAGAAATATTTACATACTGTAGATGTGCAGGCTAACGGCAAAGTAGGTCCAAGAAGGTCTGACTAGCACTAAAATTACTCTCTAACCTTACAAATGCCAATATATAAATAGGCTGTGCTTAATGGGGCAGGACAGTTAACTAGTGTTTTATAGTTTTTCTTTGGCAGCTGCTGTACAGTAGCTTTATATACAACATGAAATGTGAAATCACTTTATCTGTTTTCTAAATGTATGCTATTGATCTTTCTGTAAATGATTCATCCATGCATGCAAATGTTTTTGTACACACATATAAAAGAAAAATGGGCCTGTATACAGCATTTGCAAATCTACAAAACACATTTAAAGGTGCCATAGAATGAAAATCTGGACTTACTTAGGCATAGCTGAATAATAGGAGTTCAATGCAAGGAAATTGCCATACTGTTAGTCACAAACACAGTTGTTTGCTAATTCCTATGTAAATCCTGTGTGTACGATCCTTGTCGATCAGAACAAAACACTGACGATCCACACAAACATTAATATGCATGCATTTGATTGGCCACAAAGTTTCCTAATGATATTACAATTATATATTTTCCCTTATTTTTACATTTATTTAAGTTTGTATTATACTTACAATGTATGTTGGACTAATTATGAAAACAAGCATTATAGAGCTTTCAGGTAAAGCATCACAGCTCATGGTCAGAATGCAAAACTCAAGAAAACATTTTCAGCACTATTTGAAGTGGCATAAGTTCTGTTTAACTGTATCTTATGTTAGTTTGCATATTGTGAAAATTGACACACATGTTAGCAATGAGGCAACAGAAAACTGTGCACTGCCGAATATAAGCATTTAATGCATAATTTCCATCGTATCACTCAGCTCTTAGTGGAATTTTTCTAAAGGGATAAGATGGCAATAGACTTCAAATTCTAATCTTATGCAGATATTAATATTAATTACTGCCTATGTTTTCATACATACAGTAAAACCACAAAATGGAACTCTAAATGCATCTGTTTGCCCTCTTTGTCGGGCATAATTATTATGTAGTCTATGATTCATCCACAACACAACTCAGGGACAAACTTGATTACTCTGGTTGGTTAAAGATAGCTCACTCCTAACTACAACAATCCTCCCCACCACTTCAGTTGAGAAGATTATTATTTAACAAAGTCAGAACTGAGATCATTAATATTAACAACCCTTCCAAATATGGTCAATAACAACCGTATAATATTAGGGCCAATTCCTAGAGTTGAAAAAATATTTTTTTATGGGAGTTTATGTGCTTAACTGTGCTAAAAACCTTACATTTAGTTATGAGAGAACAATTTAACATTGTATCAATGCATTCTATGGCACCTTTAAATAAATGCAGTTTACAAAATGTATTGCTTAAAATTATGTTATGAGTTGAAAACATGTTTACACCATAATGCATGATTTGTACAATAAATATATTTTAATGCTCACTGTATATCATGTATATAAACATGTACAGCTTTTGACTTCCTCGACAACTCACTTGATAAACTGCATTTGTGAGCTCAACGGCATGTAAAAAAAAGTATATATTATAGTATAATGGCATGGCTGATTGATTCAGAAAAAGCATCTTTATTGCATTATTCCATTTAATATTATCAGTTGGGTTTATCAGGGTAGAGTTTAGTGTAGACAAAACATGCTTTTTAGCACCACTCACTGTACAATTCAATTTAAACTGCTGTGACACATGCAGGAAGTAATGTAATTTAATTTTTGCCAAAAAAAACAACAACAAAAAAAGAACACAAAAACTTATTAACCTCCCAGGCATGAAAAATATGCAGTCATAAATATCATAAGCTCATGGTGTCTTGCTCAAGTCAAGATGTCTTTCTCATAGCTATATATACATTACACTATGAGTCACTCTGGAAAGTTACACACAGTCCTTTTATCAAAGAGCTGTTCATTTGCTGCATTGGTCCAAAAACACAAGGCATTCAAAAACTTTTTGATGAGTCAGAGAGAATCAGTCATAAAGGACAACAGGATAGGCTACTTTGTTGCTACAAAGAAAGAAACACTGCAATTCAGCGACTATCTTCTCCCAATGTCCCATCAATAAGAAATGATGTACACTCCATTGTCTCCTATTGATTAAATGTGGTTGCCAGATCTGAAATATTGGAAGTGAAGCAGCACAGAAAGCTAGAGTCACTGTGGGCTGTTCATTAGACCCTCAAAATGTACAATTAGCCAGCAGACTGAAACAAATAGGCTTTTTCGTTCAGGATGACCAAAGTACATTCAGTAAATGGATGACTTGCGTGCACAGTGACATAGGATCTCGCAGCTGTAACTGGAGATATCTGAGGCCATCAACTGGAAACTCATCCATGTAAATGCCTGCACTCCCAAAACACTTTGCTTTGAATGCGAATAAACATATAATGAAGAAGAAAACTAAAATGTTTGCTGAAGTCATACATTATTTAATCTATACGCTCTTTATCACAAATTAAAGTGTCAAAAAGGCCTGTATATTTAGAGTTTTAACTCATGAGACTCTTTAAAAACACTCAATGCAAGTAAAAGCTCAAACATACAAACTCAGTCATTACAGTGTCCAAAAGCACAGAACTAAAATACTTAAAGTGAGACCCCGGACCTTGAATTTATTCTAAAATACTAAATATGTGAAAGCACAAACGCAGGTAGCATAGAAATCAAAAAGGTCTAAGCACTAAATGCACTTATACAATTCCCAGCTTGAGAGATTGTGAGGTTTCCAAAAAAGCTTTTATCTGTCGGAGTGCATTAAGATAAGGATGCTCTCACTATAATAAGTTGTCATTCTTAAGTGGAGACCATAGGTTACACCTCGAAGTCATCAACAAGAATGAGACCCCTCTCTCTCTGATGCAAAACACGCATCGATCAGAAGTGCATGACTGAGTGCCAATGAGCGAGTGACTTAACTGAGCAATTATGAGGGAAGTGATGTCTCCACAGCGCCGACGTGAACGATGGCACTTAAGACGATCCTTAACGTGTCTGAACCTGTAGCCTCGCTAGACCATTATCTGCTTGTCCTGACTCTTATTTCCTGATTTAACCTAATTCATTTATCTAATTATAAAATCATTTGGCTAGTATCCAGAGGGTCTTTGCTTTTCAAACTGGCCTGATGCAGATTGGCATCATTAGAGATAATATACACCACAAGTAACACGAGTAATGAACCGTGTGATTGAACTCGCTCCTCGCTGCTAAATATGAACAACACGTTGGAGCCTTTGATTTTGCAGATCTAATGTCATAGACACCCATCGGATGGTTTGCAACAATATCTGACTTATCTCTGGCATTTATTTTTTTAAATGTTGCAGTTTGCCCTAATTCCACCTTTTTTTGCCATTGTCAATCTAGTGCACAGTTTTCTGACTGAAATAATATGAATGGCTACTTAATATGAATGGTAAAGCAACTTTGAACCCTTTGATCTCATTGGAACGGAGACCAGCATGGGACGATAACCAGTTTCAAGGTTTACCGTGGTTTGAAAAATGTTCTGTATATATTCAACTCATTTCAATTTATGTTTATTAATATAGCACTTTTACAATGTAGATTGTGTCAAAGCAGCTTAACATAAAAGTTCTAGTAAACTAAAACTGTGTGAGTCCAGTTTTCAGAGTTGAAGGTCAGTTTAGTCCATTTCAGTGTGGTTTAAGGGCGTACTCAAACTATGCAAACCGAACCGTGGACAGGCCTGTTTCCCGGATCGTTTGAGAAGTGTGAGTGCCCTAAATCGGGCTCAGGCATGGTCCCGGTTGGAAGGTGTGCCTGAGCGAGGTTCACTTGGGCTTTGGCGCTGTACGTTTGTAGTGTGAGTGCAAAGCGTGCCTGAGCCCGAAACTGAAAAGGAGACGTGACTTTTAAGGGACTGTTTCATATGGATTTATTAATCATTCTTACTGTTTAATGAACGCAAACTGTCGTAGACTGTTAAAGACGCAAACCCTTCTCTGCACAACAGCTGCACCTTCAGCAAATCTTCTAATTCCTGCAGCACGGAGACTTTATGATTGTTTATGAGTACCAAAAGTGGCTGATCTATTCGGCAAAATATTTGACTGCGTGTCACTGCATATCAAACGACTAAAACGATATAAAGAAATCTCCACTGTGCAGAGCGAGAGCACTTCTCTCAAAAGCTACTGGTTAGCTCAAGATTTTGAAAAACGAATCACTTATGCACTAACATTCAAACATACTCTACATCTAAACAGTGCAGTGGTTTACTTTATATCCAAGGAAAGAAAGATATCCAAAAGATGTGTTTTCAAATTGTGAAGAAATCTGTGTTTTTGAAACAAATGAAGATAGCAGAAGTTGATGATTTATTTGAATTATTTAGATATTTAATTATTTAAATTATGTTTACTGTTAAAAAAAAGTTCTTGTTTTTTACCCAGACATTTAAAAATAACTTATTTTAAAACAGTAATCACAATACTGTGAAACCGTGATATTTTATCCAAGGTTATCATATACCATCAGAATCTTATATCGCCTGATTGATTGGAATCAGTGACTGGACCAAATGAATCAGTGGTAAAGGTTGTGTAAAAATGCTTTCATTCCCATTTTAATTTGTATACTGCAAACTGAAACATTCAGCCAGTAATTTCTGCAAATGTCTGTAACAGCACTGTGACCGGCCATAAAAAAACATCAAATAATGAAAATGATGACATATGTATAAACAAAAACACAAACCACAAAAGGCCTTTGTAAAATACACTTAAAGCTTGGCTGAAATCAGCATCCATCCAAACAAAAGAAGTGACTTTATTTTAATAGACCATCACAGCTGTTCGGCATCTGCATTCAGTCCACTGGTCGTCTTCCTCCATAAATCACAGACATGTCGGAACATAATTTGCCACTGCTCTCAAAACTATTATAAAGTGTCTCACCATCACTCATTTTTAATTGGTGGCATCAAGCACAAATGATATTTATTGAATTGCAGATTTTGAGAGTGCGCGCTTTTTGTAAACAAAGAAAAAAGACATCTGTAAGGTCAGAGGCACCACAGAGATTGCATGTAATTTTTTTTGCGGTGGGTAATCTGAGTTATGCATAAGTGCATTCTAATAAGTTTTGCTCCCAGTATCTGCACATTATAATGAGGGATCAACAAAACAAGCCCAGCGTTGCCACCTTTGGTGCCAATGAATGGATGCGTAGCAGACACAAGTAATGAGGAGCCAGCACACCGTGCAAGTGAACAGTGAGCACAAAGCCATGTCTGGAAAAGCAAACAGCTGCAGCAGCCTCCTCATCAGGATGCTCAATGCTCTAGAGAACCTTTGGCTGACATCTGATTGAGTATAGATGGATGGAAGAACGGATGGTTGAATGAATGGACGGATGTGCAAGCAGAGAATGAACGGGAAAATGCTGTGAAAACACTTCTATAGTCTGACCACAATCTCTGTATTGAATATCTGACTGCTGCACTCATTAAAAAAGTTTTGTACTTTGACATGAATTATATTCTTTTGTTTAATATCAGTGGACAAAAAAAAGTTGGTTTATTTTAGAGCGGGAACACTAATTGGGGCAGACACTTTGAGATCACGACTAAGCACACCAGACTGCAACTAAACGGTCGTATTTTACAACCTTTTTTCCTGCCAGCGCAACTAAATTTTGCTAGAGGTCATGCTAGTGTGACTGGCAATTTGCCTAAATGATACTGTTGCCATTTTCTTCTGTATGAGAAATAATAAATGCCGAATGTGCCAAAAGTGGAATGAAATAGCACTTCTCACTTGAACCTTGCACCACATGGAAGAGACACTACAGTGCAAGCTACAGTGATTGCATTTACTAAACTGGCCAGTTGCAATCCATATACACCACTATCAGATCAGGTGATTTCAGCAGCCTAATTTTTATAACAATCACCATAGAAAACATGTAGTTAGGCTACTTTTCATCATGGTAGTGTAGAAGTCTTACCTGTGATCTCTAAGTTGTGGCAGTTACAAATTTAAAGCAGTTTTTTTTTAACTCAAGCTACAGTAACTCTCAGCTTAATCTAATTTCAAGAGTTCACACTTAGCTGATGATTGATTATAAAGCGTATTTGGCATGCTGTCCCAGGAGAGAGCCCTGAGCTCAGAATATCCTTGAGCCCGGGGCTCCCTCCCGTTTAAAGGGCGAGACGAGAGTTTGAGCTCAGGTAAGTCTCGAGAACTCCCCCTACTTGTGAACGTGCTGAGATATATCTTACTAGAGTTGCTTTAAGACGGCATTTAAAAGTAGTCCATTTACTTATGTAGTATGTTTTTTGGATGGTGGGAGGAAACCGGAGAAAACCCACGCGAACACAGGGAGAACATGCAAACTCCACACAGAAACGCTGACTGGCTCGAGGAGAGGCCGAACCAGCGATGTTCTTGCTGTAAGGCAACAGTGCTAACCATTGGGCCAACGTGCCACTCTATAGGAGAAGGGGAGGAGTTGGGTTGGAAGGGGGATTCTTCAAGACGAAGATGACCGAAGTAGAAAGCTCTAATATTTTATAGTGTGTCAGGATTCGTCTGATTGGTGCAATATGCAGAGCTGATGTGGTACCAGCTGTGTTCAATCATAAGCACGTGATCCTCTCGAAATTAGTTTATAAATAAACCCCACGTCGAGTGCATTTTTCAGAGACAAAACTTGTAAAATGATTACATGATTAAATTTTACATGTGCACCAGCGCAGGAACAGGTTTCATTTTGGGTTAAGAAATGCCTTTATCTGTGTAACAATCATATTATCGGAAAATATATATATATATCATGGCTGGCTGCTATCATTACAACTTTAAAATACCATCTTTTTCTCATTTTTAATATCAGAATGCAAATATAAACTTTGGTTGGATAAATTTCTACATGGGAGAATCATATATATTCATATTATATCCAAAAAAGAGGGGAAAGTGGATAACAGCAGAGATGAAAAATGTGAATCAGAACCCTTTGCAGTAGTGCTCACATTTTTACATTTTTTTAATGCAGACATATGTACATTGAATAATAATATGTCTTAGTAAATGTTCGATTAGCAACTGAACAATTTGTCTTTGGCATGATACATCCAGACCACTAAGCGTCACTAGGTGCAACAAACAAAAAGTTTAGTTATAGTTATTTTGTTTATCGATGTGGATAGACAAATGATCTATAAAACAACAGGCCCATTTTATAGCTCATCAAATACATGTAGTATGTCTAGCACGACTTCACCACCCAAGAACCAGCAACTGCTTTTGTTGCCATAGATTTCTATTCCTCCACGAGAAGTGAAAACTGTCTGAGTTGACAGCCTGTGTTTGACTCCTCCCTGACAGCAGCCACCTACAGAGAAGTACATTCAAGGTGAGGTGTTTGGCATCTCAAACAAACCTATTGTTACAGAAGAGTTTGTTGCTACACAAGACTGCACAAGACTATAAACACAATGTGAGAAGACTTCCATGAAGGCTCCCCGCCGATGCTGCTGACCAGCAAAAAAACCTTTCCCAATACAATAGCGTTACGCTCACAACATGTAGCGACGATAACAGCGCAAACAATGAATTATTTTCAACACATCGCGTTTCTGTTGCTGCCTGCAGGCTCTTTCAGCAAGATGCTTGCAATCTACGGTGCCTCCTTCCCGACAATACAACTGTATCCGTGTCCCCGGCCTATTCCCTTTTCATTTCTCCTGAAGCCATGATATCTGCTGCCGTGCTGGGAATTCATTGCTCAGCAAGTTTGGATTCATTCCACTTGAATGATAAATGGAAAATTGAAAAAAGCAGGGGGAAATAATATAGTCACCCACAGGTAAGTCTTTAGTCTTGGTATATCTGTTCAGCGAGAGCAGAAAATTCAATATGTGAGCATGCAAAAGGATTTGTATACCATAAGTGTCTATAAAGAAGAGAAGAATTGGGTAGCAAAAAAAAGCTTTGCTAATGCTGTCATATTATGCTGTATACATACTTTAGCATACACATAAAAACCTAAGGGAATTACAAAAACATCCCTGTGCTTATCATGACAGTTTGGAAATGAAATGTTAGTTGAGTGTCACTTGAATGGCTATACGTAGATTTCTGAAATCTATTGTTATCAGCAACACCAGTGACCAAGTGAACTGCAGCCATTGGTTTATAGTGTAACAAAGTGACTTTTATTGAGTCAATGTTGTAAATATTGTATAGGAAATAATACAGAAATGAATTTGTACAATAACAACCCGACATTTCATTCCAAACTAGGGCTGCACGATATTGGGAAAATCTGACATTGCAATATTTTGTATTTCTGCGATATATATTCCGATGTGAATACAGCTTTACTTAAAAAGAACTCTTCATTTTAGATTGATTGGGGTGATTTGGGGGGATGTAGAGGATTAAATCTCAAATAATATATAACAAATAAGCAGATAAAAAAATAGCAAAGATAAAAGTGAATTATAGTTTTCTGGAGTCTAACAGTATTCAGGTACAGATAATTGAACAATCAACACTGCATAGTCCTTATTTTATATAGCGTAATCTATTAAAGTTACAAACACTAAAATTTCTTGTGTTTTTTTTTTGTATTATTTTTTCAGGGTTTTCACCTTTATTAGATAGGACAGTAGAGAGAATTGACAGGAAAGCATGGGGAAGCAGAGAGAGAGAAAGGATCGGCACAGGACCGCAAGGCGGAATTGAGCCCAGGTCCCCGTGAGCACCAGAGTACATGTGTCGACGCACTAACCACTACACCACTGGCACCAACAATTCACCCAACAAAAGTTCACCCAAAAATGAAAATGTACTCACTATTTACTCACACTTCACATGTTGCAAAAGTTTATGAGTTATTAAAATATCTACTTTTTTTGTTCAACATAAAAAAGAAACTCAAACTTTTGAAAATAGTGAGTGAAGTTTCATTTTTGGGTGAACTATCTCTTTAAAAACGCATGCAGATGATAAACTTTAACTCCATTATAATTCAACTCTGCATTAATTATAGCCAACTATAATTTCAACTCAGCATTGAAGAACCTGCGATCACTTACGTGACTATTGCAGATGCACACATTGCTATATCGATGCTAAAACTATAAATTGTGCAGCCCTATTCCAAACTACTAAAGATGTCAAGAAAAGTCACTTACGTGAACTGCAAAATGTTTTTGGAGCAGAGATCAAGGTCCCATAAGGCAAATTGGAAAACATAAATAAACAGAAAACACCCATGAATCACAAGCTACAGGCAACAGATATTTTGAGCAGAGTTTTTTGAGTCTTGCTAAAATGCAGGTGGAGGCATGTTTTTTCTATTTTTTGGGTGACTAAATATAATTTATTTATGCAAATTTAAAGTTAGCACATCTGTTATTTAGCAGCTTCTGAGGAAAATCACACCGTATGAATTGTCTAGCAGAACAGGCTTGGGAAAAAAGTTTGATCGTGTTAGCAACAGTAACTAAGTAGAACAGGTTTTAACATCGAGACAGATCCATTTTTTTAACAAGCTCTTGCTCATTTTCTTTCTGAATGTGAAATGCCCAGCGTTCCTTACCCTGCAGCGGCAACAAAAAATGTCTACCATTGCATCGCTTCAATCAGTAAATGGTTCACATCTAATTGATGGACTGAAGGATTAATCTATAATAATCAAAGCAGAATAATCCATCGTGAACTCATTAGGATATTATTGATGACATGGTTCGCAAGTAAAACACGTGAGGAATTAAGCAACGTCCCTGCAAGGCCTCCATAATTTCTCCCTTTTTTTTAAAACTGAAGACGGGTGGGGTGTAAAAACAAGCTTCAATAGCAGTAGATTAATTACCTCATTCAAAATGGTTGCGGGTGTTCGCATAGTGCACTTGAGCCAGCCAAAGGCAAGGTTGTAGACATCCCTGTCAATTAGTTTCTACTTTTAGACCAGGTGCCTTCGGGACAAACAAGTAATGTCACTGCAGTGTGTTCCCAAGAGTTGTAGTCTGACTGCAGGCCATGCACTCTACTGTGGGTCTATGAAGAATCAGAGCTTCACAAGCATTTGATTTAATCACAGGGAACATTTAACACTGCGATTACAACGGTGAACTCAAAGACTTTCAAGTAATTCGTTTCTGCCAGTGGGAAAAACTCGCACAGACTTTGAGTAATCTGGGGAGTCTCGCCTCAGATGTCTAAGATCTAGATCAGACTTTAATAATTACAAATAGTGGTTTTCCTAATTAAACACTGAATTACACCCAAAACATGTCAGGAGTACTGCTTTCCAAATGCATGTTTACTTTTGCAATAGTTTTAATATGCAAGGGGGCTTATGGAGACATGGAGTTGGCATCTGGGACACATCGCTAATGTCTCAGTAAAGGGTAGAAGTATCTGTAACAGCTCAGGGCTGCCTACTGTTTCAAAAGGAAAAGACAATACCTAAAGCAAACATAGCAGTGCATTCTGGCCTTTTCTGGCTTTCCAGCGCTCAGCTGAATGTATAAAGTTGCCCGCAGAGTTCACACAAGACTTGAATGACCTTTTACATTATGGCTTTTGGGAAAGAGCAAGTGAAGATTACATAAAAGAATGTTTGCACATTTGTTGTCCTATAGTATGCAGGTCCCCAACAAAGGCCCCTGTATTCTTCAGGTGAAATAAGACAACAAAATAGTGGGATGCCAATCGAACAACATCAGAGGAGAAAGAAGTTTCTACCTGGTGAACACCTTTAAACTACCATTAGTCTGTGGTCATTGTATATCTGGTGGGTGGGGCTCTAGGCCTCTGCCTTTTGACGTGGAAATCTACTCTGGTCCATTTACTCTGCTCAGTCTGTAAAGGTCAGATATCTACAAGTAGAAACATAATATGAGGTTTGAAGTGAATTGAAGTCCTGTTCTAAAATAAAACATTGTCCCCTGTTTAATACTGTAAAGCAGTTAGCTTTAAAGCAAAGTACTGTATAGTGTGCTACATACAGTACATACAGTAAATGTGATGTGACTTTACTTGACTGCTGTGCGAAATTGCCAGGGTTCTACAAACATCTAAATCAATTAGGGATACACAATATCAGCTACAATCATTTTGGGTGAGGCGGTTCATTCCGCTGTGGCGACCCCAGATTAATAAAGGGACTAAGCCAAAAAGAAAATGAACGAATGAATGCATTTTGGGTGATAAATGATTTCTTTTTGACATTTTCAAGAAGAATGATCTGTATGTTTCCTCGTTTGCTTGTTTTTGCAGTTGATTTAAAGAAAAAATAACTCCACTTTGCTTTTGTAAACAAGCTCAGAAAAGGTCGATTCAAGCTTTATATTTAATCAAATATAAATATACTATCGGTATCAACCAAAATGTGCGTCCCTAAAATCAATGTTATCAGATGTTTTATTAATTTATTTCTCTTTCTCTATATGTTTGCTTGTGTGTTTTTGCTATTGAGAGAAAAAAAAATGCAGAACATTTTAACATATTGATCTAAACACTGACTTAGTAATGAGATGTTCACTAACAGAATCTCACTGCTCAGGTATTTCAAACTTATTTTACTCAACAAAAATACTGAAAGGCTTTGAGTATTTCAGGGCTTTAATAAAAAAAAAATTCTGCAGCACTTAATGTTTTTTTTTTCTTGTCCTGCCAACATGTTCACTGGCCTCACCACAAAAGTATATGAATACATTTTTTTAGAAATTCAAATGGATGTATAAGTCATCATGGAAGTAAGATTTTCAGTGGCATCACAGCACTGACCTATACAGCATTAGAGCAAGTGGCAGTTCCATCAGCTGAACCTGAAACTCTCTCACACTGGCCCCCTGCCAGCGGGCCATCCTTCTTGTTGAGCCCTGCAGTATCAGTACAGGGAGCTATGTGACGGTCGAACTGAAGCTTGAGCTGCATTTGCAGGAGAAAGCCAAGCGAGTATATGAAAGACCTGTGATAAAATATGGTAAGCCTCTTAGAATCTGGACTGTCAAGTTTCTGGACTATGCGCTTGTGGTGCTTTCCCCTTTTATTCACCACCTGGGCAGAATAACCCGAATCTATCTAACGGAAATGAGGTCAAGGGTTCAAACTCTTTCTTTCTCATTTCAAAGAAAGCAGGACTTACGCAAAAGAAAAGGGATACAGGTTAGTTTGGCTATTTGCATCAATTAAGCATTGCTGAGTAAGTGAAAAATGCTCTTCAGTACAAAGAGTGTCTAAGATCCTCAATGGCACCGCCAATCTCCTTTTGGTGACAATGGTTACAGGAGCTGGCTCTCACTTTGGGCCTTTTCTCTGCTCTTATACACTTTTAGGCTATTACTACTATCTTTTCTTCAATTGAAATTCTCAAAAACAAAACAAAAAAAAAAACATTGTTCACCCTTTCCACACAGAAAAATGTAGCAAAACAGTACCGTAATGATTTGATCGTTTGTTTAACTGTTTATTTAACTGTACAGTAGACAAGAATGGTGTTATCAATAGTTTTAAGCAGTGTGCAAATTCTACACTGACGACCAGGGGCGGTCAACTTTTTCAGTAATGTAAGTTTGTAATAGATAGTTAGTGTGTAATACATGCTTCAGTCATTTATGTATTTTTAATTACATCTATTTTTATTAACAAAATGTATTCACGTTTTCAGTGTTTTTAGGGACATTTAGTATATTCTGACCCACAGTCTCCTCTGATTACCTCTTTCAGACGTTACTGTAGGTCAAACACTAATTTGACTACTTTCAGGTCAAACTGTATAAACACACATGTTTTATGAGAAATATTATAATGTTTTTTTATTAATAATATTATTATTTAAAATACAGATCAGAGTCAACAATTTTTCAGTATTAAAGGGCTGACACCTATACATCCTGTTTTGATGTCCTTCAGGGGGCATCAAGTGTTAAATAGGGGAGTCAATCCCCCTCAAACCCCCTGGAATTCACACCCTGGTGTTAGGACCATTTTAATAAAAAGTTTTGATCCACTTTAAATGTTAAATGACTAATATATTATATGTTTGTTTATTTTTCTTTAACTATTAGTGAAAATGTGTGTGATATTGATTTCTATACAGTACTTAATAGTTAATAAATTTTAGTGATTTTAAATTTACTGATTTATATTTTAGGCACAATATTCTCTGTTTTTCTGTTTTGTCATTTAAAATAGTATATATGTCTCAGACCAATCATGCAATGTTTCATTTCTGAATAAATCTGCTTTTGATGAATCAATTATTAAGTCAATTATTCAATTATTTAGATGCTAAAGGAATCGCCATTTTGACAGAATGGTTTAAATAAACAATGCAATGAATATCAGGGTCTTGCTGGAAACTACTGGTGCTTTTGTTTCAGATTTATTTAGCCATGACAGGACAGAAAATATACCAAGTATACCTATAACTGTAAAACTGTACCTAGTAACTGTAAAAATAAAAAACATTTGCAGGGTACTTTGAAAAATCATCAAATAAAAGTAATGAAACAATCATAACTAAAGTAGTAAATAAAACATGTTTTCAATATGTCAGATATTCTTCTGCATTTCACATGCATTTTTCATTGAAAATCTAACAGTTTCTGAGAGAAAATTGTTCCTGCGACATTTTCCCTGTTTCTTTGTCAAGACCACAAGGCGAATCTATAATAATCCTCCTCTCCGCAACCCCACAAGCTTCTGGCTGTGATTACTTTAAGAAAGAGACTTGTGAGCCAAAGCACCAATTTCTGGTTTCTGGCACTTCGACAGTGGTGGTTTCTCTGGATTATGTCAGGCTCAACCACAGCCAGATGAAATACGGCCACCTAAATGGTAGTAACATTACGCGTCTCTATAATTTTGCATGAAGGCGATCTTTACACATCTGGACAGTGAAGTACATAAAACCATCGCCACACTGGGCTAAAGCAGCATCTCCACCCCCTTTCACAAACAGTTTTACTGTCTCCTCCCAGAGTCAGCTTCGCTCAGTGGTTCGGCCTCTCATGAGACAACTGGTCTACTGGAGAGTGACTGCTGATTGAGACAAATGTGACCAGGGTGTCCCGAAGGACATCAACACGAGAAGCACCATGCCTCTGTTTGTTTCTCTCTCTGCTTCTCTCAAAACGCTCTCACCTCAGCATGCACCCGCTAGCTCAGGCTCTCAGACGCACTATTTATAGGTTATCAGATGTGTCACCTCTCACATTCTACACGTCCTCTCCTTTTCATCACTCACTTCTCACTGGGCAAGATCACGCTGTCCGCCTCA
The DNA here is from genome assembly GCA_903798035.1 of Danio albolineatus. Taxonomy (NCBI): domain Eukaryota; kingdom Metazoa; phylum Chordata; class Actinopteri; order Cypriniformes; family Danionidae; genus Danio; species Danio albolineatus. The sequence goes on from CAIGQQ010006950.1 coordinate 2,060,734, forward strand.
CCAGCATCCACAGGAGAAAAGTGAAAGGAGGATACGAAAGCTAACAGACAGATGCAACCTTTGCTCGAGAGCTTTTGATTCTACAGCAAGAGGGGTTCCAGTTATATTCTGGGCTTTTATCAGGAGATGAAGTTATTCTTGGATGATAGAGAGGGCGCTACAAACACTTGACTGGTGGTCACTGGATGGCCGCGAAAAGAACAATTTACTAACAGGCTAAAAGACAACGAAGACATTACTTGACTTTCTAATCAAATAAAGATGGTGGTCCATTTAACACGGTCTCCACTGGGCCCTCTGAACTGTGGATATTCATTTCACTGAACGTAGCCGAGGTGGGAAGAGAGAGACAATCTGCCTATTGTTCCTGCTACCGCTCTTTTAGTTTCTGAAAACCTGACAAAGCCATGTTGGAGAAGCTGTACTGCTCCTAATTTAAGAATTAATGAAAGGTCTGGCTTTTGTCCGTAATGCCTTCTGTGCTCAATAGCAATAGAAAATTATCTTGCTTCTGACATACAATGGAGACTAATTTAGATACCAAAAAAGTTGAGGAAATCGTTTACCTTATTATTCGTCATGAAAGGAGCACTGAGAAACTTTCTTCACTTCTCACAGGTCTGTTCTCAAGTGGTAGTTCTCATCAGAAAATCTTGTGCCTTTCAAGTAGAGTTGGAATATCTTAATTACGTGTACTGAGAACATGAATGACTAAGTAAAGTCACATTTAGAAGTAGGAAACAATAGATTTTGGTTGATGCACAAGTTTCCAAGTTGTACTGTTGGACAGGTTTTGACCATTTAAAAATACTTTTCCTAAACAATTATGCCTAAATATACCTAAATAATTCTGTGCTAAATGATTTACAGTAATTGTGTATTGCTTTGTTGTTGAATCAACGAGCATTTCTGAACGAATTCTGCCTAATTCAATGATTAGTTGTGTGTCTAAGAACAACACTGCTTTTGATTGAATCTACTTTTGAATGAATAACTTGACCAAACAATAATTTGACAGTCACTGGCTTTGTTTCTAAAGGAAATCTAAATAAAATGTTGATATATAAATGGCTAAGGTTACAGCAATTGTTTATTGTATTTGTATTAACCAATTACAAGCCGATTAAAACCAATTAATAAGTTCATTAAAGGGCACCTATGGTGAAAAACACACTTTTCAAGCTGTTTATGCAGACATATGTGTAGGTATAGTGTATATACCACCATATTGGGGTGATATAAACACACCCAGTCCTTTTTTTTTCAATTTAACAACATAAAAACGATGGACCAATTAAAGCGGTTTTGAGACCAACCACAACTTGACGTAAGAGTGCGGCCCCCCTCGCCCACCGAATTGATTGACAGCTGCGTATTAACATGTCTCTGTAGACACACGTAAAATCATATCAACAAGACAGGACGTGCGTAAAGCAACTGGGAATAAAAGATCTGTTCAGTTCGCTAGGATCATCAATTATGGTCAAATGATCAAGAGTGAGTTTCACAAGTTTAACATGTGTTTAAAACAGTGCATGTTAATGAATTACTGATGAATCACTTAATGATTTACTTCAGTTTTACTTCATCATCACAGCCGCATGTCAAAACAATTATAAAAGAAGACACTTCAATCCCGGTTTGTTGATGTTAAATCATGTTTATTTTGTACATTAATATAATGGATATCCATAAAGCAGTGGATATTAACCAGTATCCTGTCTCATTTGCTTGCAAAAATAGTGCAAAGCTTAATGCGCACTGTCTGTGTGTGTGTGTATGTGTGCGTATATATCTGTGTGTGTGCGTGAACTTTGTAACGACATTGTGTGTGACTCATCGTTGCAACTCCACAACAAACACATCAAACAATCATTGGTAAAGTTCTTACTGTAATATTTCTCACAAACGTTACATGAGATCTGCTTCCTTTAAGTCTGTCTGTTGTCTGACGCAGCCGACTCGAGGGTGGAGATTGAGGCATGCTGACAGGCACGTGAGAACGGTGGGCAGGGAGGACTAGCCTTAGGCCCCGTTTACACTAGTGCGTTTTAGTTTAAAAACGGCGTTTTAGCATGAAAACGATCTGCGTCCACACTAGCGGATCTCAACAGATCTTCCTCCACCAGAAACGTATATCACGTGACCATTCGCGCACCATTCGCGCACTCTGAGCATGCGCGGTTAAGTATAAACAGGAAGCATGTGTCTTGCTCGGCGTTTGGTTATTGTTAGTCAACAAACGCTGGAGGAACGATGAACGCGATGGCAAAGAAAGCAAGAGAGGTCTTTTTGAGGACAGACGACGAGGTCGAGTTGTTACTTAAAGTAACAAATGAATATAAAACATCCATGGCTATCGAAAATGCCGTGTTTACAGTGAAGACTGGTCTGCCGTCTGCCGGTGACGTCATAGCCATGTGCGCTTGACGAATAAGGAAAGGATACGCAATGACCCAACGCCCCAATCACGTAGCGGATCTCAGCAGCCACGCCTCTGTTTTCGAAAGTCTACGTTTTCCCACGTCCACACTGAGACGCTGCGGTGGCGTTTTAGAATGGAAACGACCTCTCCAGCGTTTCTAAAACGCTCCGTTTTCGCACCTCGAAAACTCTGGCGTAGTATGGACGGATGGCCTAACCGTAGCAAAACTTATGCGTTTTAAAACGAAAACGTACTAGTGTAAACGGGGCCTTAAAGACCCAGTACTCAAAAACATCAACCAGCTGTTTAGAGCAATAATACACAAACTTCAGAAAGCTATAATAAATAATCTGATGGGTGTTTGAGCTGAAACTTTACAGACACATTCTGGGGACACAAAATACTTAGATTAAATCTAGAAAAATGGGTAAAATATGTGCCCTTTAGCCAAATTATTAATATTGACAGCAAATATGATTCATATTAATCATAATAACTGATTGACAGTTGTATATTTAACAATCTGTTATCTTCTAATTGACATTTTGTTTACATTTGTTCAATATTCAACTGTGTTTTTGAGTTACCTGCTTACATCCCAAGTAAGATCTGTATTATAAACCAAAACAAGATAAGCACCACTGTACCACCTGCAGTGACTGTGTACCCAAGATTCAAATGTGAGTCAGAATATAAATCTACTAATGTAGACCACAGTCTCTGAGATTGGAAATCGAGACTTGACCCTCCCACACACACACGCACATACATAGACATTTACATCAGACAAAGAGCATTGAAGCCAGAGAACCTGAAGAAGCATGCAAACACAGTCTCATCACCCAAGATTCACTGCCCCTGACAACAACAACATCATTAAGGCTGCATAATGGGTAGTTTTTCCGGTTGAATCATCATTCCAGGCAGACATGTTCGCTGTATCTAAACGACAACGGAGACGTACAACCTGGGAGTCTGGTTGCGAAGGTCTTATCACGTCCTTATCACGTCCAGGACAGCCCACGGTGCCTGCCCACAGATTTCAACTAATTACTTACCCAGAAATTATCGCTCGGGCTTAACTGACCATGTAATTTCTACGTGAATATGGCCGGCAAACAGTTTACCTTGATATAAATGTGTGACAGGCATATTAGCAGCTGCATGGTATTTCCTTTTGCAGTGTGTAAGGGCATTAGAGGGATTTCATTTTACTGACACGCAATTATTGGCGGCACCCAGGCTCATTTCTTGGCTGAGAACTGCAAAAACCAATTCAAATGCTTGAAGCAATACTTTGTAGCTTTATACGATGCAAATGTCAGCTAGAATGCTCTTTTGTCCACGATTGGCAGTAAAACGCCCCTTGAGTGCTTTAAGGAATGTGAGTCTATCATATATAGTTTTTTCATCAAAGTTCTATTGTCGCTGCTTTCATTGTGCTGATGATTGTCAAACAAACTCGACTCGCACTGGGAAAGTGGTGCGCCTTTATGTCAAGAGTCAAAAACTCCTAATAGGTACTTCATCACGTAGTCAAACACATTGGCTTTGTGGGATTTCAATAAAACCAGCAAGTAATCTGTCAAATCACAATTTTCTTCCTGCTGCCTGTGGGGTAAAAAACACACATGCTGATTGCATCCAAACAGCAATCTTACTATTGTTGAACAACCCCGTGCATCCATTCAGCTATGTTCATTGTCATTCATATGCATTTGTTGGCAAGCGTAAACAGTCTGCAGTCTATATATGCACCATAAATGAGCAGCGAAGGACAATAATTCAGATGAATGCTGCCCATTAGCGGCCACAGTTACTGAAGATCAATTAGGCTTCGGCAAATGTTTGTGGTAATATTTAAAGGACATGGAAGTTAACATTTAAATGATGTGGATCCGACAGCCTCTAGCGTTATCGAGGAGTGGATTATCCGACAACGCAGACACGAGAGCGAGCAGCCACTAGCTATTCCTTCACATTACGAGAACAATTACATCTTCCATGGGTGTGATTAACCTGATTATCATGGCCTTGCCAATAAGTGCAGGAGAATAGTGGGAACTTTGAATTAGAAATGGTTCATCGAGTGACATCTCACTATCCTCTGACATTTTGGTCAACAATCTCATGCCGGCGCATCGCTCCAAATCATGGGCCCATCAGGATGAGTTGTAGAGGTATAAAGATGATGATAATGACCTCGTAGAATACGCCTACTGAAGTATTAGAGTTAAATCATGTTCTCTGCTTCAAATTAAAGTAAACTGCCTACAGTGGCAGTATTGTAAGGTGTTATGTTCAATACCAAAAAGCTGCTTAAAAACATCTGAGGTTAGAGAAAAAAAACTGTTGCAATTGCTCTTTTAGTGTGAATTATGTCAGTAAGTGTGAATGGTGTCATTCGAACATTGATGCACAAGCAGACTATAAATATAAAATATTGGGTCTCAGTCTGCTTCAAAAACTACAAACTATAAGCAGGACATGATGTCACAAGATGCAGTCAATAAAAAAATTAAATGCTCAAGCAAACCTTTTTTTCTCTACATAGTCATGACGTTGACCATTATAGTTCAATATAGGTGTTAAAAATCCTTATTCTGACTTTGATTTTACACATTTTATATGTCCACATTTTACGAGTTACAATCGCAAATATTTACAATGAGTGTGTTCAGTTTGTTTGAATGAAAAGTGGATTAAATGATTTATTTTTTTGGACCAAATAAAACAACAGAATTGAACCCCTTGAATTGAATTTGAAGTTTGAACTCTTAAATTTTATTACTAGACAGCTTATATTATATTCTATGCTTTTTCTTCCAAGATGTGATGCATCTTTGTTAAATATTTAATTATATTTATTTTAACAGAAATATTTTGTAATATAAAAATGTCTTTACTGCTAATTCATACAATTTAAAGCATCTTTGGTGAATAAATGTGTAAATTTCTAATAAAAATATATTATTTACAAGTAAAATCTGAAATTTCCACAAAATTTTTAAAGGCCCTGTTTAAATTTGCCATTAAGATGCATTTTTGTCAATTTAATTTAAAGAGTAAAGAAGGTGCACAATGTTTTAACCTCTACATGTAGTAAACAATGCTTTATGCACCATTGGATTGTCTTCAAATTGCTGAAATACATGCTGAAAAGTATTCAAATAGTCATTAAACACTTATTTTTCTCCACCTACCGACCTAACATGATCATTATGAGATGTGTTGTGAGGAGTACCAAAACAAGATGTTCGTACTTCACTGTGCCATTCCAAAACACATAGCTTATGATCAAAATCACAATGTGTGTATGTTGTCATTCACATCCTTTTCATTCTTTTTACTTTCTTGCTCACTAATAAGCCACATAACATGACTTCTTTCAATAGTATGTGTGCATAATGCTAATGTTCTGAGTGAGCGCTAGAAGAAAGTTCAACTGAACCAGCATAATTAAATGTTAGTGCAATCCTGAACAGTCGGCAATTGGGAGAGTGATGTCACAGGGTTCGGGTCAAGTTGTTTGAGACCTGCGCACTGGTTGCAAATCAGCCACCTGCCACTGTGTGCCCCGGTGGTCACAGCAGCTGGCAAAATCACATGCACTCTTCACCTTCCCCCATGACCTGCCATGCTCATTTTCATACTGCCCCACCACAACAAAGCCCACAGGCGTCCTTTCACATCCACGGGTTCATTACTACAGCATTCAGCATCAGTCAAAGCACACATAATGGCAGTCGAGGAATTTCATGGACCGCATGCTTCTCAAAATGTTTGTTTCCTTTCAAAAGTGCTACACAAGATGTTGAAATCAAATGTATTGTCTCTGGGCACTGTCAGTTCAGCTTTTTACTGAAACAAAAATAAATAAATACGCTTTGAGTGGAAGTCAGATAAGTGCACGTAAAGGAATTTTCCATAAACCCAGCAAGCATCCACTGAAGGGTTAATTTCAGGAAGCGAGCCTGAAAGGACAACCTGGTTTATCAGCCTTGATCTTTTTCCACGAGTACTACAATATAGCAAAAAAGCAAATAAAAATGTTCTACTGAAGGGGGGAGATGCACATGGGGGATGCACATCAGTATTTGTTTGTGCAAGTCTTGAATTTAACTAATGAAGCATAAAAAGACCATAATGGAGTCAACTTCATCTACATCTTCAGTGCATCTGAGAGACGCTCATACCATGGCGGTCGCACAATGGCAAAATTGGCTAAATCTAAAATGTATGTGATATGCCTACTGCCCGTACGGTTGTAAAATTCTGTCTGTACATAAGAAGGAAAAACAAACGCAAGCCCCATCTGCAATTAAACTAAATCTATTACAGCTGTTGTAATTAAGGCGAAATGTGAAAATGAATGAAATGTGGCACAGGAATATGTTTTGTGGATGTAAACAACAAAGTGCAGATACAATGAAAGTATGATTAATTTCACAGCTCCTGTGATTATAAAAGACGGCTAAACATCATGAACCAACCAACACAGGCTCATTCCGATTACGTACCCCTATATACATTACTGGAGTCTGCCAAATATGTCCCAGCAGTTTTTTGTTTTTGTTTTTTTTGTTGTTGTTGTTGTTGTTGTTGTTTTTGCCGTTTCTGTGTTCACGAATCAGGATATATGCTTTTTAAGATCTCAAATGTCACTCGTGAGTGCCATTCGCGCCTGCTTTTCTTGCATAAGAAGGCCGCTGTCAACTGACTTACTGACTGACTGATCGACCCACCCACCTCATTCCCTAAACCCAACTGACAGCATTTAAAAAGCAATGCAGAAAAAGAAAAGCCCTGTTATTTACTTGCTTGCTTGTTGTATTTTTGGATTTATTTTTGTCTTACCTGCTTTCTGGAACAGTTCTTCTCCAGACTCGAACCGGACTCGTCAATAGCTACCAAATAGCGTTCGTTTTAAAGACGAAATGTAGCCATACGAATTTACGATCTCCAGAAATGTATATAGGGCTATGTTTTAAGAATGAGCCTGGGTTGCAACCAACATGTTGTTGTTTTTTGTGTAGCTACACAGGCTTTTATATGTATTTTATTAGTCACCTTTGAAATTTATATCACAACATTACGAAAAAATGTTTTCTAAACATATTTTATTACTGTTGTAAAAATAAGTATTAAAGAGCACCTACAATAAAAAAATCAACTTTTGTAAGCTGTTTGGACAGAACCATGTGTAGGTATAGTGTGTCCACTGTCATGTTGGAGTGATATAAACACACAAGTCATTCATTCATTCATTTTCTTTTCGGCTTAGTCCCTTTATTAATCCGGGGTCGCCACAGCGGAATGAACCGCCAACTTATCCGGCATTTGTTTTACGCAGCGGATGCCCTTCCAGCCACAACCCATCTCTGGGAAACACATCCATACATACACATTCACACACATACATACACTATGGACAATTTAGCTTACCCAATTCACCTGTACCGCATGTCTTTGGACTGTGGGGGAAACCGGAGCACCCGGAGGAAACCCACGCAACCACGGGGAGAACATGCAAACTCCACACAGAAATGCCAACTGGCCCAGCCGGGGATTCGAACCAGCGACCTTCTTGCTGTGAGGCGAACATGCTAACCACTCGGCCACCGTGGCGCCCACACACAAGTCTCTTTTTAAAAATTTACTGATGTTAAACTAGGATCCAAATCCCAGTGATTTTGAGGCCCACCGCAACGTGACGTAGGGGTGTGGTTTTCCCATCCCTCCAAATTGATTGACAGATGCCATGCTTCTTTAATAACATATATACACATCCACAAAACATTTTTTTGCAAAGAAACTGGGATTAAAACATTTGTTACAACTCTGTGATCAGCTACACCTCAAGAATGAATTTTATAGGTTTAAAATGTTTTTAAAAAGAGCATGTTTGTGATAAAGACATTAAAATCACTGTAATTTATAACTGCTATAATCACTATGGCCGCATAGTGTCACTAAACACACATATGTAAGTGTGTGTGTGTGTGTGTGTGTGTGCGTGTGGAGTGTGTGTGTGTACTGCAAACGGCATTAGTGTCTGACTCATGGTTTCATTCATCAAATAAACTTGCTTGGTATTTTTGACTCGTGACCTTATTTCACCTTCATCTGTGTCTGTGTCTGTCTCTGTCACTGACTGCTGTTCATCTGACTTAATGCTTGAGAAGCAGACACACGTGCAAGTGCTTGGCTGGGAGCTCATTTGCATTTAAAGCCACAGGCTACAAAAACAGCTATAATGTATTCAGACACCAAAATGGGCAGATTCTACATTATATAGTAAATAATCTGATGGGTATTTTGAGCTGAAACTTTACAGACACATTCTGGAGACACCAAAGGCTTATCTTTCATCTTGTAAAAGAGGTTTAAAAAAAAGTGCCCTTTAATGTTGACTAATATACGGAAATATTTCTTAAAAATGGTATAAAAGTTTTCCAAAGCCATATAAATTATAAAATAATGTCTTGATATGGTTTAAATTAGCTTTTATTAATATGTTCCCTTTCATGCCTCACACAGTACAGCAGGCTAATGAGACTTCTGTAATCTGAGTCTACATAAAGGGTTAATAAAGTTTATAGTGTTTATAAAAGGTGTGTTTGTTCTTGTTTTGAGAATGACACACTTGGCATTGAAAATGATCTAGTAAGAGCGAGTCTGTAGACAGCGGCAAGTGTTTAACCAGAGCACACAGAAAGTGTTAAGAAAAAGTTTGTGTGGAAGACCACTAGGCCTGTCACGATATCTATTTTTTGTTGTATGATATATTGCACTGAAATATATCGCGATAAACAATATTATTGTCATTTTAAGACCATTTTAGGCCACTCATTATATAATGCCAGACTGGCTATATAATAGCGTCATTACTCAAGTACACTCTTCAAAAGAACACATAAAATTTTGTTCTTAAGAATATTAAAATTTGAGTCATTTTAATAATTTATTGATTTAATTTAATGATGAAAACGCATATCCAAAACAAATAATAAATAAATGTTAACAAAAAAAAATGCAAGGTTAAAAAGTTACAGAGGCTGCGATATCTCTCATATCTGCGACACCTCCAACAGAGATAGAGAAGTTGTGAAATCAGCTTAAATGTTACAAGAATTGTTTTTTACGTTTGGGCGATATATATTGCATCATCAAAAATTATTGAGGTCATGTCCATGTATTGTGCGATAAGTCGATATATTGATTATTGTGACAGACCTAAAGACCACTATTTGATATTTTAGGCATGCTTTAAATGACCAAAGCCCACTGTGTCCATGTAATTTCAGCTAAAACATGAGAGAGGCAGGGACATATTGAGTATCTCCTCCTCTTTTTAAAATAGCCAATAGCAATTCAATTACGTTGTGTTGATAAACGTAGAGAAGATCAGATAAAAACTGTGTCAGCTACTGTTTACTATTAAACAGTATCAGTAACATGTGAATGAGTGACCTATTTCAGTTCTAGTGTAGGGACCAGCAGTTTGCTTTGGATTATAAATAGCATTTGATTGGTCAAATGATCTGCTGACATAGTGATAAGTGGACGATGATGTCATGAAAATCATTGATCCATATTGATGAAAGATTGGAAAGTTTACATTTACTAAATGCTAATTTTGCAGTAGCTAAAAGATAGCCTTAATACAAACACACAACTAATTTCACAGAAGTCTTCCTGTGTGAACAAAAAGCAACGTGAATTATTAGTAAAAAACACCCTATGTTTTTTGAAGTTAAGCTAAAAAGCTCAAGCAGTTTTAGTTTCAACAACACAGTGGCATCATCTGTGCAAATCATAAGCAAATCCGTCTCCATTCATGATGACATTCAAAGCATGGCACATGTTTGCACAGAATGAGTGAAGAAATGTAAATGACCTCATCATTTCACGAGAGTCAGATGACAGATTGCCTGTGGAGTCCTTCAGTCATATATTAAAATGTAAAGACGACGGTAACAATAAAGGAAATGCTGAGCGTGTGGAAAAATTATTCCCTACACTATAGGAAGCCGTTTGGCAGGAGATTGAGCCTAGAATTCACTGCCTTGCTTTTTGAAAAGGCTTGGAATAATAGGTGGTCCTGCGATTTTTACGATTCCAGTGATTAAAGTGGAATTTGCTTTTGAATGTCACCATGCCTGTCTCTGTGTAGTGGCACTGTGGCTCATTTCAACAGGTGTTTCCTGCCTCAGCCTGACTGAACCCTGTCCTTTTGCTCTTCTGGCCCAGCGAGAAGCTTCAACTGATAACAAACTGTGTTATTGTGAAACCCAAACCCGGTTCCCATGCTGCTCTTCACATGTGTCTAGTGTCTAAACACATTTCGGATGACCTACTTATCAGCGGTGCTGTGCAAAATGGCTTCTTTCATGAAGCAAAAACTGCTCCGATTCAGTATCAGAGGGAAAGCACTGAAGGGTCAGAAAGTGTTTGCTCATGTTAATATTCAACATAATGTTCTTTGGGCAAGGAGGCAATTTTAGATAAAACTGTGGACAGCAGAACAAGAGGGATGTGTTTTGCTTAATCAATAAATGTGTGGGTGAGCGTGCTGTATGAAGAAATAAAACCCACTTTAGTTATCTACTTTGTTGTGTTGGTTGATGTACATCTGTTCAACCAGAATGAAGAATCACGCCATAGTTCAAGCGTTCTGCCAAAACATCTATCCAACCAGGAATTTCCATTATGTTTCGCGAGCTCAACTGGTAGAGCACAACATTAGCACCGGCAAGGTCATGAGAGAGATTCCCAGGGAACACACAGACTGATAAAATATGCTTTGTCTAAAAGCGCATATCAAGTGCATATCTGTTTTTTGGTCCTTTAATATTCCATTCAATCTTATATTGCTCTGCTCCACACAACACAGTAAAATCACTTTAAAGGTTGATTTGACATGTTGCTTAAAAGTGCATTGAACACTTACAATCAGCTGTATACATGTGTTTGTTGCCTCATTCCAAACATACATAGCAAATTTCACAATAAATGTTAAACTAACAGAAGATTTAACTAACAATTGATCTTATGCCTATGGAGAGGTGCTGAATAAATGGTTGAGAATTGCTTCTTAAAGCACATCACACAGCAGATGCGAAGACCTGCACCTTTTATAACACTCTGAGGCATTCGGCATTCAACATCTGTCTGCATTCCTTAACAATATATAGAAAATGTAAAGACATGGCATGAAGCAGTGGGCTTTAGATTCACAATTCTATGGCACCTATAATGGTAATGCAATGTCTTCTGTCATCACTCATACGTTTTTATAAGTTCAGTTACTTGCATCTAATATTAAATGTCTATTATATGTTGCCGTATATAATTAAATGTCCATCAAAATCCACACCAGATATACTCACAGCAAAGTTCTTTTTCATTGTTCACTAAATAAGGGGCGAAAGCACTCTAAAATACATACACTGATATACTTTTATATACTCAATGTTCAGATTAGGCATGGGACGATAACCGTTTTCAAGGTATACCGCGGTTTGAAAAAGTCAAGGTTTTCATACCGCCAAAATTTTCTGCTATACCGTTGCTAAGGTATGGGTAAGATTTATTTATTTACTTTTTTTTTTTTTTTTTTGGTGTAAATTGTAAAGACATCTGTGTTTTTGAAACTAATGAAAACAGCAGAAGTCAATGATTCACTTGAATTATTTATTGACCCAAAACACTTTAAATATTTCTCAAAATAAAATATGTGTTCAAAGGCGTAAAGGTTTTGTTTTTTAGCCAGACATTTAAAATAATATATATTAGAGCAGTAAACACAATACCGTCGTACTGTGAAACCGTGAAATTTTTTTATCCAAGGTTATCATACCGTCAGAATCTTAATCTTAGCATTTGTGTATGTTTTCCGCTCAATAATAAAAGCACATGAATAAAATAAAGCGCAAACGTCTTATTTTATCATATAGCACTTTATACAGCACATTACTTGGACCAATAGTCTTTTAAAAGTGTTTACAAGTCAAATGTCAACTTTTCATAAAAGCAATTTTAAACCCTTTAAACTTCATTCTGTCCTGCTTTTGCTCGAAATTTGAAAGTTATGTCACAAGTTCACAACAGTCTGTACTTCAGTCACTCAAAGTACATAAAAACCTTTAATTGCATTCTTTCAAAAGTATATTATTTCAGTAATAGGTACTAGGGCTGTGCAATTAATCGCAATGGCAAAAAAATAGCGATTTAAGTACATGCAATTTCTTAAATCGCATGTTAAATGAAATCGCTTAAGGCTGCAATTTTACCTATTAATTTATTTTTGTTCTTGTGCGCATGATTTTAATCTTTTAACCAATCCGAGCTGAAGCAGCACAACGGGCAATTACAGCTAAGAGCAGGAGAAAGATGTTAACCAATCAGAGCTCACTCCGCGCATGACAAAGTTGAGTGGGAGAACCGAATAGGTGGTTTTGATTTACGTTCGTTTTTATTTATTGTTCTGACTAAAATTGAGGTTAGTTCATCTTTATTTCTTCATGTTGTCTGTTTTAAGACAATTTATTAGTTTTGTTTATCAAGCAGTTAGTGCTACTGTGTACAGTATGTGTTTAACTAGAGCTGAGGTTAGTTCATCTTCAATAACTTTATGTTGTCTGTTTTAAAGACAAATTTACTACAGTTTTATTTATTAAACTTAATACTGTGTTATTTCATTGTGAAATGTTTTGTTCTGCACTTCTTGTGCACTGAATACATTTAGAATGTGTGTTTGTAGCACATTTGAAAAAGCAAAAACAGTTGCCAAAATTGCAAATAAAATCGCAATCGCAATATACGTTCCAAAAATCGCAATATGATTATTTTGTCCATATTGCACAGCCCTAATAGGTACTCTTTTTAAAAGTATGCCGTAGAGCGCTTTTTCATAAGGTATAAAATGTGATATAAAGTGTATAACATCAAGTGGAAGGCAACAGGTCAAATCCAACTGTGTTTCAAACACTGCTAGATGCTGGACATGCCATGTGATTTGACTTTCAAAGTGAAAATGAAATTGAATTTTGGTTCCCACAAAGCAATGTCTGGGGCTGTTGAAAGGTCACTGCTGGCCATGTGTTAGCAGAGCCCCATTATCTAGCATGAGTCGAGCCCGTCTTGCGTCTATAATGCACAATAGCTGAAAGCGTGCCAGCTGAATCTCAGGATTTAGCTTATTAGCTTGCATATGGGAGTCATTACACCAGGAGTACTGTTATTGTTCAAAGACTTTTATTGTTGCGGTAAATTACAAGCCTGCCCAGAATCGCAACAGGTGACTGCACTCTTTAAAATGCACTCTAATGTCAGCTAAAATAACTGGAAATCAAAAAGCCCTGCCTTAACCTGTTAGGCACTGACAGTCAGACAGGCTGAGCAACTGTTATCGTCTGATAAATTATTCACCACAAACATGTCTGTTGTGTCTGATGAACACAAATGGCTCGACAGCCTGAATCCCCTTGAATGTTAAAAACATGACACAACTGACACATTTTATGTGTGAACCAGCCAGTTATCAGATCTGAGTTATCAGATCAACAGAGAATTTTACCCAGTGGGTTATTCTTTAAAATAAATATAAATGTCCAAAATGCAGATGTTATGAGGATCTGTTTAGCTAATTTATGTAGTAAATGATCAGTGTTTTATGTGTAAGGCAACTCTCGTTTTACTGAACTTGTTCATTTCCACGTTCATTTCAGTTCAGAGCAGCCTCTCAAATATAACCTGTAGTTCTACGATATTGGACACAATTTGTTACATTGAGTCTAATTAGTTACGAATAAAAGCTCTTTTTTTACTTTTATACAACAGGTTCATGTTTGCACATTTCTAGAGAGGCTGTCAGTTAGGACTGTGTGATATTTATTGTCTGTGATAACATCATAATTGTTTTTTAAACAATGTGCGAGCTGTTATTATAAAGATTATCACTCACGTCGCAAACAAAAACACATGAGTGTAAACACAGAGTCCAAAGCATTGACTTTGTGATGAAGTTTATTAGAATGCAGTAATAACAGCCTATAATTCAAGTTTTTAAAAAAAGATGAATCCCTTTATGGTTTATGAATGGTTCAGTCTTTCAAATGTCAGGCAATATCTGTTATGGAAAAAATCAACACCAAAATAATAATAATCCTCAATCTACCAAAAATGATTGTCTGAAAACACCTGAAAAAGGCTATGCCATGTTGCACTATCCAGCAGTGATCAGTGCACTAGTTTCACTCTCCCTCCAGACATAGTCACTGCTCTACTATGATGTCATGGCTGTGCTGGTGAAATGATGTCTCTTGACTTATTTAATGTAGGGTTGCATTCGCTATGGTTTGGTATATGATAAGTATATTTATAGTTAAAATAAAAATAAAGAAAAATACTTTATGACAGAATATGATGAAAGGAAAAAACAATAAAAAATGAAAACAATAAAACAAGGACGCTACTAAAATACCAGTGTTTTTCAGGTGTCTAACAGTAGTTTTCAGTTACATAAACTGAACTTTATATTCAATTATAAACTGATGGGTTTATTGATGGGACATTTACTCGCGCAGAGACTTGTTTCTGTGCATGGATATACATTCTAACATGCACAGAGCCAGTTCAGAGAGTAATTAATGGATGGGGGAAAAATGCAAAATACAGGTTTTAAATTTAAATGCAAAACTGAAAAAAACTCAAAAAAACTTCCATATGCGTATTGAACTTTGGAGGTTGTACCAAATGGTTCAATATTATATTTAGTATTGTGGCATCCCGGCGCCACGATGGCCGAGTGGTTAGCACGTTCGCCTCACAGCAAGAAGGTCGCTGGTTCGATCCCCGGCTGGGCCAGTTGGCATTTCTGTGTGGAGTTTGCATGTTCTCCCCGTGGTTGCGTGGGTTTCCTCCAGGTGCTCCGGTTTCCCCCACAGTCCAAAGACATGCGGTACAGGTGAATTGGGTAAGCTAAATTGTCCATAGTGTATGTGTGTGAATGAGAATGTTTTATTGATGTTAATGTTTAATGTTTTTTAATGTTGTATTATTATTGGAATTATTATAGTCGGTATTACTATAATAATATTACTAGTTTTAAAATTATTTATTTATTATATTAAATTAAATATATATTAAACTCATTCATTCATTCATTTTCTTTTAGACTTAGTTCCTTTATTAATCTGGGAAAGCCACAGCAGAAAGAACCACCAACTTATCCAGCATGTTTTACGCAGCGGATGCTCTTCCAGCTGCAACCTATAATAATAATAATTCCTTACATTTAGATAGCGCTTTTCTAGACACTCAAATCGCTTTACACAAAGGGGGGATCTCCTTATCCACCACCAGTGTGCAGCATCCACTTGGATGATGCAATATTGCAAAAAATTTAGCTTACCCAGTTGGGAGAAATCAGAGCACTCGTAGGAAACCCAGGCCAACAAGGGGAGAACATGCAAACTCCACACAGAAATGCCAACTGACCCAGCCGAGGCTCAAACCAGCGACCTTCTTGCTGTGAGGCGATTGTGCTACTCACTGTGCCACCGTGACGCCCATTTTTAACTACAAGATCCAACACCATAAGAAAGCAGACTTTCTTTCAAAGTCTTTTTCATACAGAAGAAAATCTCTGAGACATCTCTTGTTGTTCCTTCCATATTTTCTGAAACACTTGTTGTGGTGATATATAAACATACACCATAGCACACTCCTCTTTGAGTGATATTGATTCATTACGGTTGAAAATGAACTGTATTATGATTTATGACTCACAAATTGTCAAGTTCATTCCCTAAGGATACATGCTATGAAGAAGTCATTTTTCTACTCATTTGTACAATCAATACATGAAACCAGTTTCCTTTTAAATCTATTTACGTGAAGTTCTTTAACACTATTAAATCACATAGGATAATCTGAGTCACAATCAGCAAACTCAATGAGAGCACTGGCCTTTTATACTCAAATTCTAAAAAGTGTCTTTGCACTCCTGATAGCAGGTCTAATTAGACATAGCATAATAATATTTGAGAAATGAAGAAACGCAGTGTTCAGATTGTTCTTAATTAAAGAAGTTCAATTTATTTGTGATTCCATTCCAGAATTATTAAATGCTTCTAGCTTCACTTCCTGTTTATTGTCCTATGTTTAATGTATTATTTTGAACTTTCGGTCAACAGCTTTCCCATAATGCTGACTTCACCACAAGCCTTACTTCAATTTCCTTCCATCTTCAAATGTATATATTCCAATTCATTTTCTGTTTCATTACATCTGAACCCTGGCAATAATAAATAGCAATCCATTTAACTCTTGATGAGATTCGAAATGCATCTCAATCTTGGGCTGATCCCAATTGAACTTTTTCAAATTATGAACATAAAGAATGAACATTTAGTTTCTCTTTCCAAATTCTTGTTTCTCTGCTGTAAGTATGTCTCTGGATAAAAAGGTTTCATGCATACAAGAGTGGACAAAACAACATTTTCATACTAGATTAATCAAGGCATTGCCTAGTAATGAACTTGGCATGTTTTCACGCTTAGCCTCAGTTCATTTGGGCAATGTGTAATTGCACTCAGATTTGTACGAAAACAATCTATCCAAGATAGCCTGAACGAGCCTGAACTCTAAAGAAGTTCAATGCAATCCAACCCAGCACACTATCAAACCTGACTTTATCTTAATGTGTGCTGAGTTTTTAAGTACACTTGTTTTGGGGGGGTAATGCCCCTCTATATGAATTGTGGGTCAACCAGAAGCAACGATGGTGTCAAATAAAATATTATCAGAATAACATATGTCAGAACAACTATCCAAAACACTTAAAAACAGCTGAAGACTTGACTTTTGCTCAGAAGTTTACAAACACAGACACTCATCCATTTTGATGCATAACTAATACAATCTGACTTCCAGAATATAAGCAAGTAAGCTCTTGCTCTGGCCAATGAGATTAGAGTTTACCTTCATTTTTTTTCAATTTCCTTTAGAACTATTGTGAAAGCAAACCAAACCTAAAAGAAATCTGCATAATTGCAACAGTCTAGTCCTTGTTTTGGACTAAAGCAAACAATCTACAGAACTGAAAACACCCATTAAATTGAACGATGTAAGATGTCAAAACAAATTATCTCTATAAAATATCACAGCATTGTTTTGCTCAAATCTGTCAATCACTTTCTGATTCAACCGGTAGCAAGACTTTGGAACATGGTTACTGTAGCAGACAGGGTGAGTATTTCATGACTGACAAAATGAAACAGACTACAATGAATAGGACAGAAACAGAAACAAAGGGGTTTTGAAATGCATTTTAAAAGCAAAACAGGATTACGTTAAGAAAGAAAGAAAGAAAGAAAGAAAGAAAGAAAGAAAGAAAGAAAGAAAGAAAGAAAGAAAGAAAGAAAGAAAGAAAGAAAGAAAGAAAGAAAGAAAGAAAGAAATGATTCAGACTTACAATCTGAGTTATCAGTTGTTGAAAGCCGTTCAACATTGTGATCCATCTCGAATCATTATTATTATTATGACAGATCACTTAAACAACAATGACAATTTAAAAATGTATTGACGCATGTGGCATATTTAAAACCAGACTGATTACAGATTGCTTTGACAAACCCTGATAACATAATGACTCACATCTTGTTAATTGTGAAGAGATGAGTTTTTGTCAAGTGCCAATAGAGGATTAGTGAGCTTTCTCAGGATGACACTGAGTTTAGAAAACAAGCTTTTCTTTTAATAAATGCTTACATTAACTACCAAATAAAAAAAGAAAGAAAGAAACATCAAATGCATTCATTCAATGTTTGCTGAGCTTGCAGTAGATCCTTTGTGAATCATCAAATCTGGTCATAGTAATTAATTCACCTCACAATCATCCAGAAACGCAATCAAAGTTTGAGAAACACAATCAAGAAAATAAAAACTGACTAATTTCCCAGGCTTGCTTGCTTGGAAAAACAATTCATAATTTAATTAACCTTTATTCAAACAACGGACGTGATTATTAACCTTTCTTTAAAGCAGCACAGGAAAGGAAACTGGGAAAAAAGGCCTTTATGTTAAGCAGCTCTGACACAATTCGTCATGCCAAGAGTACTCATCATTTTAATTTAGAAGATAGGAGGCAATTCCTCAACTTTGACATGAAATACTGTGTGGTATCCTTCACCTGGACGGGCTGGCAGCACTGCACAGCTGTGAAATGAATGTCTGCTCTTGCATTACATGCATTCACTATGATTTGTGTGCAAATCAATAATCAAAATGATGGCAGCAGGGCTCAACCTCAAGTAGTTCATATGTTTTATTTGTCCTGTCAATATTTTCACTCACCCCTCCACAATTTTTTTTTTTATTTTTCTTTCCAGACAAACAAACAAATAAATAAATAGCAGTTTATTACCTAGCTACTTTTCAGAGTGCAAAAATGTCAATAAAAGTCACCCTGTTAAGTTTCCAAGTAAAAATGTAAACATCAAAAGCTGTTAAAGCAGAGACCAAGGTCCCATAATGCAATTGAAAACATAAATAAACATATACACACACTACAAAGGTAACACTTTACAATGTTCCTATTTGTTAAAATCTGTTAGGTGCACTACTAAGGATGAACTAAAAATGGACAGTTTGATATAATACATGTATAAAATACAATGGTAGGCTAATAAGCTCCGCCTTTCCCCACTGACAACAAAAGTGCAGATGAATGTATTATTTTTACCCCAAGCAGAGAAGGGTTTTATTCAAGCCAAGCAGAGCTTTTCCATTCCTTTAATGTATATTCTACTCTGAAACATAATAAAATATATATCTACTACACAAAAAATCATGTCTCTGTTTTGTTTTTGTTTTTAAACACTGCACGTCCCTTTTTCTGATTTCTGCGACCCCTAAAACTTAACAACGAAAAAACATTGTGCTAGCAACAGTTTTCAATCAGATATTGCTACTAAATTTCAAAGTTAATTAAAAAAACTTTCAAGTTACAGATGAAACTAAAAGTACATTTCTAAAGGAGAAAAAAATTATCTACATGTTCCTAACATCTAATAAACCAATAACAAATATGACACAATTATAATGGCCTCATGACAATCATGCTGACAGATGCATGACAGATTTATGAAAGGTTACAGTATGTAGTCTTGGAATTGTCAAGTTGTCATGACAAAGATAAAGACGGGTTGTTATCTATTTGTTTATGTCTAGTTGTCATAGCAAACAACGTCGTCTTCACATTTGAAATGACAAACACTGAAAGAAAAGTTGCTCTACAAACATAATTAAATTAAGAAAAACTTTTCCACAATATTTAATTTAGTTTTTTCAACCTATTTTAGGCTAATAGAAAACACAAGCAAAATTCATTTTGAACCAATTATGTCAAATCATTCTCATTTAAATCACCTTGTAAATTTAGTTTTAAAACTCATTCGCTTAATTTAGAAAACCAGAAGTTCTGTTATTTATTGCACTTCAAACAACAATTTATTTAATAATGCCAACAAATCACTGAGAAATTATGATCTCAGAAATGGCAATAGCAAAGTTGTGGCTCACTGAGTGGTGTGGGAAACAATATTGTTGTTTATAAAGCTGCAAACACCTAAAGCATGAGCTCTACTCTTGTGCAAAAGTCCTCTTCTTAACAAAAAATCTTCAAACTACGTGAGTAATAAACTCTTAAGTTTTTTTCTTAACTTAAAACTACTAAGATTAGTTTTAATGTCAACATTTCCTCCTCGTAACGCAATCCAACGCAAAGCATCGTGGAAATTACACCTCCAAAACCAGGGAGCTATCATTCATTCAATTTCCTCGGCTTAGTCTTTATTTAGGAGGTCGCCACAGCGGAATAAACCGCCAACTATTCCAGCATATGTTTTACATAGCAGGTGTCCCTCCAGCTGCAATCCATTACTGGAAACACCCATTCACTCTCATTCACACATACATTATGGCCAATTTAGTTCATTCAATTCACCTACAGCGCATGTCTTCGGACTGCAGGGGAAACCGGAGCAAACACGGGAAGAACATGCAAACTCCACACAGAAATGCCAACTGGTCCAGCCGGGACTAAAACCAGAGACCTTCTTGCAGCGACAATGCTATCCACTGAGCCACAATGCCACCCTTAGGTAGTTATACCAACACAATTCCTTCATGTTGTCCCAATACAAAATAATTTAATTAACTGAATTTTTTACAAATGTAAGTACTGAACATAAAACAAATAAACTGTCCAATAAATACAAGAATTGAGTTGTTTAGTTTTAAACAAGTAGTTTGAACAAGCAGCAACAATTGATTTTGAGTGTAACTGAGCAAATGACACTTAATAAAAATCTCATTCACATCCATCACGTGTCATGTCATGATTATAAAGGTTTCATGAAGATCACCCCTTCAGGAAAAGTGTTACCAAAAAGATTACATTTATTTATTATTTATTTACCTTTTTACAATTTTGAAAAAAACTTTAGTATTTTATAAAACTTCTGACGCCATCATGTAATTTTATTAGCCTTATCTACAGTAAGCTGAGCTCACAACAATGTTCAATACACAGCAACGAGCCGATGTTTGCGAGTCATTAAAATCCCATGTACAGTTTATGAAACTTGACTTTTCTATTCTAGAGCGAAGCATATTCTTCAGCTGCGGAAGGACACGGCAGAAAATGAAAAAATTTAGCTGTTGCTGATTGCACAGATGGCAAGGCAATGAAATTTAAAAGTTTACAGCCATAAATGAGTCGGGTGGATGTGTCTGCTGGCACATCTAGCAGATGATATACAGGGCACAAGCGCTTTCTTGTGGATGAAACTACATTTACCTGCACAATGCTCTGGCACAAACATCATTAGCCCAGAGACCTTTCTAGAAGCACGGCAGGGGATTGTGCACCTGCTACTGCTTGACAAACTCCCTCTTTGCCCGGGTGTTTGGTTTTAAGGGCACTGTGGTCCTCTGCCAGACCCAAGCAGCCAGAAAATTTAACTGCCAGCAGAAGTTTATGATTTGAGACAAATATAAGCACCTGCAAAAAGCTAGATTTGCCCAGGTTTTTCCTCGTCAACATGAGAGCCAAGACAGTGGGAAGCTTTGACATTTGTTTCAACCTATTAAAGGGTTAGAAGTACTCAAAGTTCACACAATCATAATTTACACCACATATCTTTCCAAACCCGTAAGACTTTTATTTACCTTCAGAACACAAATTAATATATTTTAGATTTCTGTCCCTACATTTAAAGACTATTAACCCTTCAACATGTTCATAAAAAGTTAAAGAATTAGTTCACCCAAAAATGATATTCAACTAAGATATTTTAGATTAAATTCGAGGGCTCTCTGACCCTCCAAAATGTCTCTCTGACCCTCCAAAATGGCCCACCAGTGTTTCCAAGACAATCAAAGTCCAGAAAAGGAACCGATTAACATTGTCAAAACATTCTGTGACTTCACTGGTTCAACTGGTTCTGGTCAGGTTAGGTAATGCATTTACTAAGGGAAGTACAATGTAATGCCATTAGAATCAGCAGCACAACTTGCAAGTGTATATTGCCCAAAGTAAATGAGAACCCTGATCTGATGCCAAAGGTATTGACACATGTATGCGTGTGTTTGGCATACAAAATTGTTCTTGGAGCTTCATATGATTATAGTTGAAACACTGTATGTCACATGGAAGGTTTTGCCAAGGTTTTTGTATCCTTTTATGGACTTTGAACATCTAGACATTACTGTCTATAGAATGTCACGTAGCTTAGTTTGAATTTAAAACATCTTAATTTGTGTTTAAAGATGAATTAATGTATCAGTGTTGTGGAATGACATGAGATTTAGTAATTAATAACAAATTTTTCATTTTTTTGGGTGAACTAACCCTTTAAAAAAGCGTTATCCAACCTTTTCCTAAGGGACATTATCACTTTATTAATTACTTTATTACTTATTATTACTTTACTAATTACCCCATGTACCTTCATTCCCTATTGCCTACATATACAGTTACACCCCGTCATTGTGGTCAACTCCTCTCTGAGCCACAAGTCCCACCGTACATGGCGAGCCACTGGACAAACTGTTAACAGCGGGAAAGCCATCCATACGGAGGTAAGCGGTCAGCTGGTAAGCATGAAAAGAAATTGTGTTTACCAACTCGTAGCATTTGTTTTAAGGAGGAAATGCAGCCATACGTACTTCTAGCTACATAATTCATGATCTCCAAAAATGTATATAGGGGAACATTTTCAGAATGAGTCTATGCAGATAGTTTTGGACACCATTACCATTAAATGTCCCCACCAGTATTACCATATTTAAGGGTATAAGGGGCAATTTAAAAAGAGGTAAAATGTACTAATGCATGCCCAACATAAGCACCGATGTAGTTCATTCTAGCATCTCATGTGAGCGTGTTTGGGCTTCCCCATGAGCCACTGAGGATTATTCTTGTCTGTCACACCTGCATATTTCAGCTTTCACAAAAATCAAAGAGGTTTGTTATCAAGCATCAACCGGGTCCGTTTGAGCTTCTTTTTATGACAGCTAATCAATGTTTATATGTGAATAAAAGCCTAAATTAAATCTGCTAATCTTATAAAGCGATCATGTCTCTTCAGAAGTCTTGGATTATACTGCCTGATTCATATGGATTTATTTTTTGATCTCTTTATGAACGGTTTGGAGTGTCATGGGTAAGCAGACTTTCAATGGAGTCTCTCAGATTTCATTTAAAAAAATTCATTTGTGTTCCAAAGAGATACACATTTTTATAGGTTTGGAACAACAAGAGGATAAGTAAATAATGACAGAATTTTCATTTTGGCATGTACCCACCTTTAAAAAACCCAATCCTAACATTCAGATGTATGCATACATAAAGGTTAACATGTCAGCCTCGTTCCAATATGCTAGCTCTGATAATGTTGTTGGCTCCCCAATTCAGATCAATAATATCTAGCCCATTCCCAGAACAGTGTTGGGAGCTCTCCAGACTTCAAAAGACCTTGACACGGGACTTGAGAACTGGCTGACACTGCATGCACCTCCACAACTCCACTTGAACCTTTAGAAATTAAATAAAGTATATAAACTTTACAATTGAATACTGCCACAGTGTTACGGTAACTAACTGCCTCCTCACACACAAAAGAATGTCTGCTTTAGCATTTCTCTGTTGATGGGGTCATCGCATTATCTGAAGAGAGCATTCAAACGCTGCTTCCGTATGTTCAATGTTAATTAGTAACTTCAGTTGTGTATATGAAGTAGACCTTAGAGCAATTGCTTTCACAGCATTCGATGTACAAAAATAAATAGCAGATTGGTCATTTAATTTATTCTTTTAATGATGTACTAAGATAGAAGATGTTTACATTTTACTCCAAAGAGAATTTGAATATATAAGTAGGGCTAAATATTCACAAGATTATGGTCACAGGACTTAAACGGATAGCCTGACACACAAACCCAAATAAACTCAACATTTATTGACCGTCAGGTGTTTCCAAACTTTTATGAGTTTCTTTCTTCTGTTGAACAAAAAAAAGATATTTTGAAGCATGTTGGAATTTGAAACGGGTAACGATTAAAATTCCTAATAGGAAAAACAATTACTATGGAAGTAAATAATTACCAGTTTCCAGTTTTTAATATCAAAATATCTTCTTTGTGTTTAAAAGAAGAAAGAAAATCAAAGAGGTTTGCAATAAGGATGAGTAAATAATTTTTAGGTGAACTATCACACCTGAACCGTACAGATTGTCATGTGGCAAAGCAAATATGGATGTCGTTGTTTGAACAGGGTAGCGCTGGCTATCCTTTTAATTCTAACTTATAATAATCTAATATCAACGAGCAGTCATTCATAGTATATTACTAGACTGTCTGCTTAATATCTGCGAACACTTGATTTTGATGCTCCTCCATCAAACATCATAGTAAAATGACTGTTAATAACTTTGCAGTAGGGCTGTGCAATTAATTGCAATCGCAAAAAAAAATCGTGATTTAAGCACATGCAATTTCTAAATCGCAAAGACTGCGATTTTATCTATTCATTTATTTAGATTTTTGTTCAGTGGGAGAGCCAAATAGGTGCTTTTGATTTACGTTAGTTCATATTCATTGTTATGACTGGAATTGAGGTTAGCTAATCATAATTTATTTTATGTTGTCTGTTTTAAAGACAGTTTTACTACAGTTTTATTTATTAAACTTAATACTATGTTATTTCATTGAGAAATGTTTTGTTATGGACTGAATGTGCACTGAATACATTTAGAATGCATGTATGTAGCTTGTTTGAAAAAGCAAAACGCAATTGCCAAAAACGCAAATAAAATCACAATCGCAATATTACATCCACAAAAATAGCAATATGATTATTTTGTCCATATTGCACAGCTCTAAAGGGCGCCACGGTGGCGTAGTGAGTAGCACGTTCGCCTCACAGCAAGAAGGTCGCTGGTTCGATCCCCGGCTAGGCCAGTTGGCATTTCTGTGTGGAGTTTGCATGTTCTCCCCGTGGTTGCGTGGGTTTCCTCCGGGTGCTCCGGTTTCCCCCACAGTCCAAAGACATGCGGTACAGGTGAATTGGGTAAGCTAAATTGTCCATAGTGTATGTGTGTGAATGAGAATGTATGAATGTGTTTCCCAGAGATGGGTTGTGGCTGGAAGGGCATCCGCTGCGTAAAACAAATGCTGGATAAGTTGACGGTTCAATCCGCTGTGGCGACCCCGAATTAATAAAGGGACTAAGCCGAAAATAAAATGAATGAATGAATGAATGCACAGCTCTATTTTGCAGGTATGTCAACATATTAACCAGTACCTAAATGCTGTGACAAAGCAAGCTGATGTCAAACAACAATAATCCACATATTCTGATCATGTTGCAAAAAAGCTGCATTTGAACACCTAATAACCATATAGCATGTGAGTTCTGCACCTGCATGCAAGGAATTTACTGTCTATACCAGCAGCAGGTATGAATAGTGTACTCCTCGCTCTGAAAGAGAAACCGAAACTAGGATTGCACATACAGAAAATTGCAAAGTAAGCAGCGTTAACTTACTATGTTGATAAATTTCTTAATTCCAAGCTACTCGTGTTGCAATGAAATATATTTGTGTATTAAAGTGCTTAAAAAGAAATATATCTCTCAACAGTGGTGCAAATACAGATTCGGCATAATCAGGTGAACTATCACCACCGTGAGCTTGATATGGAATAGAAATAGCAATAGACATTAGCAGTTGGCCCAACTGTTGGCTTGGAGTCAAGGCTCTAACAGTATACTAATGTTTACTAATACTTAATAAAGTGAGCATCTAATATTAGTTAAAAATAATAATAGTTTTAGGATTCAGATCTGTCATTTATCTCATATTTATAGTTCAATCAAGTCAGCAGTTGTTTTTTAAATCCAAAAAACCCTAAAAGTCCCTGACTGTATCTGTTTTGTTTCATTTTTCTTTTCTTTTCTTTTCTGCAAAGAAAATTGCTGCCACTAATTTGATGGTGCCTTCAGGAATGCAAATGGCACAAGTGACAAAAATACACGTATTGTGGGTGGAAAGAGCTTAAAGCAGGATGAGGTTTTAATTCAAGAGAATTTTGGCATCCTTTTCCCTTTTTTTCAGATCATTTATCCTTTTGATTACGGGAAGAAAATGACTCTAATCTGTGGCATATTAAGGAATTAAAAATGTTCTTTTTAATGAGGCATGCTGTTTTGGTTATTTCTCAATAAAAATAATGTGACAGAAGCATAAAAGAGCCTGTCATTAATAGTCACACAAGACTGATCATTTCTATTATACCCCCAATGTCTAAAATAACTAATTTATTTAAAAAATAGCATTAAATCTGACATGTCGTTCTATTTCATTCTGCACACCTCCATCATTATATTACAAAAATACTTCACAATGCCTAACGCAGATATACATCAAGAGCTCTAACAGCACCGAACATCACTTTTCTCAGCATGCCAACTGTTACTCCAGTCCCCCAGTGGCCCACTATGCATATGCACACACATCATATTCCCTGTATGAGAAACATTATAGCGGGAATCAAAGCCAAAGGATGCATATGCCATCTGTGGCTGTGCATGCAGTCTGACCTAATGACACCTCTATTGTTCGGGTCCAGAGAGCTCGGCTCAACTGGCTGTTGCACAGACAGACAGATATTTGACATTCCATTATTATTGAAATCAAGTCTTATGACATTAGTGTTTAAAACATTGGCCATAAACCATTCATAATCTCCAATATGGCATCATTAGTTTGAATTATAGTATTTTGACCATTCTTCAATTACTTTTTTCAATTTGATGATTTTCATTTCAAATTCAAAAGATTAAAAGATGCAAAAGATTATTTAAAACTTTTGTACTCTGCCAATTTCTGAGATATATTAGATTAGCCAAACTTTCTCTTCTACAACATCCAAATTTACTCTTTTCAGTTAATGTACTTAAAACTGCGTTTAAAAAGAGTTTTATATTAGTTGATTTACTGGTGAGTAAATGGTATTTTAAATTCCGTCTTTACGAATTCTAGAGAACAATGTTCATTGACATGAAACTGTATCATTAATGCAAAATGAGAGGGGGGTGTCAGCTTGGCAGTAAATAAAAAAATTATATTACATTAAAATGCAAAGAGAAAAGAAAATGCACATTGAAAGGTTTGAATTGAAACAAAGTATGTTCTGGCAACAGGTTGAAATAAATGTGAAACTCTTATGTATAAAGACTGAAATACTATTCTCTTTAAAAAATTAATAACAATACTCCATTTAGACTTTTTTAAATCTACTACTACGATATATGGGTGTAGTCTACGTCCCCATTACAGACATGTAAGATGTTGTTTAACATGTTAAAGTATTAAGTCGATTTTTATAGTACACGTTCAAATTTGTTTGCTTATAGCAAAACAACTTAGTGTTAGTCTGTTCAATTCAAAGTTTCCACCAAAAACGTGTAATTACAATCAAACACAATATCTCCACACCTCCAGTTATTACACTAATATTCCCCTCAAAACCTGGCGAGACATACGAAAGTGAAGCCTGTTTTGACAGCCTCGTTTCAAGTCCACAAAGTGCCTCTAAGTGAACAAATGACCCGCATGTCAAGCTGCAAAACCGGTTTACACGAAGCTTCACAGCATGTGAAGTGTAAAAACGCTTTCTTACCTTGCGTGACCGCTCTCAACACGTGGACGTGCATGCAGAAAAACGCCCACCAACTCCAAGTGCACACCGCAAACTTTCTCTTCCCATTCCCGCTGACATTCCTCCCGGAGAAACGTGTAAAAATCATGGAAGAAGAAGAAGAGGCGCTCTTATGATCACACATGATGGCATTCTTGTCCACGCGCGTGAGAAGTGCTGCCGTTGAGCGGGAACGCGCCGTGTCTTTACGGGAACGGTCGCCTCCTGAGTAAACACTGTCCTCCTCCTCCTCTTTCAGCGCCGTGTTGAGTCTCCCGGCAGGTCTGTGTGCTTTAGACAGACCTGGGAACTGTCTCTCTGCGCCTTCACATCCACCGGCGTCCATTCCGCTCACTCCGCAAGTTGAACTCACGAGCGCTGACAGTTAGAAAACGTACATTCCAGTCCAGTCGAAAGTTCCCGCTAAATAACGCGCTTTTCATTAACAGCGGTTTAAATGCAGCTCCTGCGCGTGATGCCCGCGAAAGCGCGCGATCACAGCACACACGTCATTATTATGGGTTGTAATTACACTTATGCATTACACTGATGACACCGCACTTTATGAGCCTGTTTTATTTCTTTAAAGTCTTGTCGATTATTGCACTTTAAAAAGCACACTCACTCAATATCTCCGCAAAGTCTCATATGAGATCCAGTTGCTGCTCCTGTTTGCTGTTATTTCAACATGTTGGAGGGATTTGCAAGTCATAAACCATCACAAAAAATACTATCATAAACCAATGCACAGAATCCAGAAGGTTGTACGCATGCAATCACCTCCTAAAAAACTATGCGTACTAATATGAGCTCTGATGAAGTGTCCGATGAAACGTCGCAGCGAGTTTGATTAAAAAGCAATCAATGCATATCGCATAGGTCTTCTTTGAAAACGCAACAAGCGGCTGTTCGTAGTGTATGGTGTGAGCTGAGCTCCGGCTCACAGCGAACTGAAAGCGAGTGAATGTAGTGTACAGGTCCAGCAGTGCACTTACAGCAACTTCCATTGAGAGCCGCAGCCGCGTCTCTCTCTCCCTCACTCACTCACCTCCGCCCCGCTAAAGACTCATTGGCTGCTGCTGCTGCTGGAGGCGATACTTCATACAGTCCTTCTGAGAGATTCGAGTATTGCAGCAATGCCGTATATTTGTTTATGGATCAAAGACGAGGCATCCCATTTCTGTGTCTGCTGCTGCAAAAAAGTGATTTTACATACACAGAAAGCATACTAAATGCATGTGTGTTTTAATGTTTTAAAGCACTTTTAGGAGAATAAAATGTCAAATATGGATGAGATAATATTGCATCGTGATGCAGTGTATACATGATGTGGCTTATATTTAAAAATGAAGCAAAGGGGGTCTACTCATTACAATACACAAAATAATAAGTGATCATTTTGTTTTAGTATTGCTTAAAGTATTAGTTCTTGCTGATAACTGGGGAAAGTAATTAAATCATAATTACAATAATGATTTGTTTTGCCATCAAATGACTCGTCAAATGTATGAAAAGAATCTTTTGTATTTTTTACTTTCCATTAAGTAGGCCTAACTAAAACGTAAAAGGAAAATTCCACTGTTCTCCGAAATACAAATACAATATTTAAGCATAGCCATTTGAAAGTTATATGCTTAATTCATAAAATACAATGAAATAAAATATGTTGCATAAAAATATTTATTTATTTGTTTGTTTGTTTGTTTATTTATAGTCAAAAGTTTGGGGTCCTCGCCATGGTGGCGTAGTGAGTAGCACGTTCGACTCACAGCAAGAAGATCGCTGGATCGAGCCTCGGCTGGGTCATTTCTGCGTGAAGTTTACAAAATTGTAAACTTTTACAAAATTGTAAAATTTAGTTGCTAAATTGTCCGTAGTGTATGAGTGTGAATGAGTGTGTATGGATGTTTCCCAGGGATGGGTTGCAACTGGAAGGGCATCCGTTCCATAAAACATATGCTGGATAAGTTGGTGGTCCATTCCGCTGTGGTGACCCCAGGGACTGAGCCGAAAAGAAAATGAATGAATGAATGAATGAACTTTGGGGTCAGTACGGTTTTTAAATGTTTTAAAATAAGCTCATCCTGCTCCCCGAGGCTGCATTTATTTAAATAAAGATACAGTACAAACTAAAACTGTGAAATGTTATTGCACTATAAAATAACTGTTCAGAAGTTATTAATTTATTCCAGTAATTTTAAAGATGAATTTTCAGCTTCATTACTTCAGTCACATAATCCTCCAGAAATCACTCTGATATTAATTATTATTATCAATATTATTATTATTAATGGTAATAATATTAAAATCAATGACTGGAGCAATGATTTCATTTGAAACTTCATACAATAAGAAAGCAGTTATTTGAAATTTTGTTATTTGAAATACTGAACAATTGAACCATTTTAACATTTAATAAATGCCGCCTTGATGAACAGAACCATTTTCTTTAAAAAAAAAAAGTAATATTTATTAATATATTATTAATTACCCCTGTCAAATTATGACTTAAAGTTTCTTTTATTCAACCAGCTAGTTTATTGTGGTTGTTGTTGTTGTTGCTGCTGCTGTTTTTGACCGGAAATGACACAAGATAATAAAACGATGAACAAGAAACAGGAAAAAATATTTCTCAGCTTTTATTTATATAACACCAGTAGACTAATATTCTATTAAAGCTGATAATTCTGAGAAAACTTTGCTTGAAAGCCAATGTTCTATAGCTGGATATGGGCCTACATGATGTCAAAATAAAACTTGTAACATGTGAAAGAACAGATTCAATTCTAACTTTCACAAGGAAACTTTCAGAAACATTTAAAACAACTTTTCAGCAACTTGAAAAGCCTTCGTGAATAGAATCATGCCCACCTTAACCCCCACAAAATCTATTTAATAGATCATCTCAAGAGTATAGAAATGTCTCCATGAAGTAATAAATGACGTTATTCTTGGTATAACTCATAAGACATCACAAATAGAAACTACATTTTGAAAAGATTCTATAAGTCTGAAGGACATTTATTGATTGTTTAAAAGCTGTTCTGGTATCTTGAATAAAGTATTCTCATTTTTCTTATTATCAAGGACGTTATTGTAAAAGTCTTGCATGAACTTGATATTGCTGAAGTTGTATGCAAGACAGTGATTCAATAGATCCTATAAAATAGAAACATTTTGTGACAAGTTGTCCTTACCTCTTTTCTCCACTTAGTTTTGGGTTGTGTCCTCTATCATCAGATCAAGTCATCTCACACACTTCTTGGTTGTTTATGCTAATTAACACAACTCAGGCTATGTAAATATGTGTGAATCAGCTCTCTGTTCTGTGGAGATAAACAGCTTGGCTTGGCTTAGCCTCGATGGTAGAAACTTTAAATTTACATTACATTTAATCCTTTAGCAGACACTTTTATCCGAATGAGGACAATAGAAGCATGCTACTGTTTAGCTGTTTCTTTAAAAAACGACTATAGATTCAGTCATTTTACCAACATGGGACAGCAGTAAAGTCCTTGAAAGTGAATTTGTTCCTCTAGGATGGCACCAAAATACAATGTTCACTTGCAGAATGCATGTTTCTGGAGCACATGTTCTGGAACACCAAAAATACAGTTCAGGCATGAAACTTTAGCAATCGCCTATTGGTTTATTCAGAGTACTGGCCAATGAGGGGTACTTAAAAAGCTTATTACTCCTCCTCCTCCCCAGCGCCACCTGTAGAGATCTGCTATGGGGGTTTCCTTTAAAGCAGCGACTTCTTATTATCTTAATTAAGCTGAACTAAATGTTGTATATGTGGGTGACACAGTGGCACAGTGGCTAGCACTGTCACCTCACAGCAAGAAGGTCGCTGGTTTGAGCCCTGGCTGGGTCAAAAGAAAACAAAATAAATGAATGAATAGTCTTTTCTTGTTAGACAGCAGCAGCAAAAGCATAGAAAATCTCGTCTACCAAAATCATAGTATGCATATTTCATAGCTATGCCAATAAGCACTACTTTATATGAGTTTGGAGTAGTGGCACGGTGGTGCAGTGCGTAGCACTATCACCTCCCAGCAAGAAGGTTGCTGGTTTGAGCCTCTGCTGGGTCAGTTGGCATTTCTGTGTGGAGTTTGCATGTTCTCCCCATGTTCAGATGGGATTCCTCATGTTGTATAGGTGAATAGGGTAAGCTAAATTGTGCAGTGTATGTGTGTGAATGAGAGTGTATGGGTGATTCCCAATGATGGGTTGCAGCTGGAAGGGCATCCTCTGAAAATGAATAGGGTTCAGAGCCAGTGGTTATATATATAACAATAGATAGATAGACAGAGACAGACAGAGACAGACAGACAGACAGGTAGATAGATAGATAGATAGATAGATAGATAGATAGATAGATAGATAGATAGATAGATAGATAGATAGATAGATAGATAGATAGATAGATAGATAGATAGATAGAATGATTGATAGACAGACAGACAGAGACAGACAGACAGACAGACAGACAGACAGACAGACAGACAGGTAGATAGACAGACAGACAGACAGACAGACAGACAGACAGACAGACAGATAGATAGATAGATAGATAGATAAATAGATAGATAGATAGAATGATTGATAGACAGACAGACAGACAGACAGACAGACAGACAGACAGAGACAGACAGACAGGTAGATAGATAGACAGACAGACAGACAGACAGACAGATAGATAGACAGACAGACAGACAGACAGACAGAGACAGACAGACAGACAGACAGACAGGTAGATAGATAGATAGACAGACAGACAGACAGACAGACAGGTAGATAGATAGATAGACAGACAGACAGGTAGATAGATAGACAGACAGGTAGATAGACAGACAGACAGACAGACAGAATAGAATAGAATAGAATAGAATAGAATAGAATAGAATAGAATAGAATAGAATAGAATAGAATAGAATAGAATTTTGAAATTGAAGCCTTTAGAGATATGTGAAATACAAATATGTATATATTTTCATGTATAAGATTTCACAATATGGGATCAGTATATTAGTGTGTTTGCAGGATATCAAATAGAACAGCAGGTTACAGTTATATAGTATACCATACTTAAATTTGAACTGTTATCTGGGTACTTCTTTCCTACTGGTTTATGAATATGTAAATTCAGACATACTACTCAGTTCACATACTGAATTCACCTGCTATACTGTATGGAAGTAGGCAGTTTTAGACTCTACTTGCTTTATCATTTAATGAATCAGCCATATTGAATGACACATTTGAAAAAGATTTTCACTCTCATTGAGAGTCTTTTTCTTTTACTCCTTTTTAACAATATTTTATCAATATAAGCACAACCCTAATCTAGTTTGCTGCTTAATATCATGATACAGTTATTATCACAAAACTCTTTTTCCTTCAGAATCCCAAACCTTTAGCTTTGCGCTTTGTAATTAAGCCTTTAAATGCCACATAATATCCACCTGAATGTCTTATTGAGTCTAGCCTCTACCTGGGGTCTTTAATTGCTAAGGCCAGTGTAATAATTCATTCTCTGGCTGATATTTATGTGAGAAAGAAAGAAAGAATTGGAGAAACAAACAGCAAAGAAAATGCCTTTGTCATCACAGCAGGAAGCACTCGCGTTCGTGAATGCAGATTACGCTCCCATTAATGCAATACAAATAATCAGCGTTGACTCCATCATACCAAACAAGTCCTTTCATCTCTTCCGTGTTAACAAATATAAAAGAGCATTTATATCAATGAACTCTTGTAAATGAAGCTCTCAGTGTTTACCTGCCAGCGCTGAGAGGACGTCTGATAAGGCTGTTCTGTCACATGATATCTAGGTTATTTATCACCTCCACTTGATTCATCAGCTGCAGAGATTTTTCATAATCAAAAGAGGCCCGTGATGGTTTTCAGACAGCCAACATGATTATAGCGTGTTAGTTGCTGCGCCCGACTGAAGGTGCACGTTGCTTTCGCTCTCGTCTGTTTCATGTTTCTGATAAGAGATGATGCATATGGCGAGCCACTCGCAGTAAAAGCCTCTGCATCTGTTTATTTCAGAGCCCTGTCTGCATGGCTAACAGCGCTGAGACAAAGCCAGCAACAGCAGGGCCCGTTTATTTCATGCCTCTCAGTTCCAGGTCCTGTTTCCTGTCAATAAATAGTTAGCATAAACTGTTTGTCTGGGAGCAGGCCTTCTCGTATGTGGCAAATGGGTTAGTTCTGTGCTTGTGCGGCCTCAAGATCACTCAAATCCCAAGCCTGTCACAGCTCATCCCCTGCTGGCCCACGTTCATGCTTATATCTCAATGAGCAGGGCTTTGACTCGGAGCAAACTGGGCTACCTTTCTTCGCCGGCGTCCAATAAATCATTTCTTCTTCTTATCTCCGGCAAAACCACAAGGGCCGTGCAATCAGATGAAAAGGAGACGTCAAGCCTGTAGTAGTGCATGTGTGGCCACGGGGTTTGGAGTCATCATAATGGGGGGCTGAGGTTTTGGATATCAGAGAGATGAGATAATAATACATGGACCGGCGTAAGAAGTCATGCTCCTTCTGTGAAGTACCTCAACCCCCTGTCAGATACAGATCAATGCCCCGGCTGAATATCTCTGCAAATGTATCTGCTTCTTTTTTTTTTTTTTTTTTGTGGGTGATAAATGACTTATCGTCGTGGCAATAAATGTTCTCCTCTGCTGGAAGAAGGATAGGCTTTCTGGATGGATTTCAGAGTATATTTATCTATTTCTGCTTAAGATGTGCCAGTGATGGTTTTGATTGGTTCTTCAAGTGCCTCAGGGTTCGACAGAGGTTTCAACCGAATATGAAAATTCAGTCTTCATTTACTCTTCCTCGTGTTGTTTTAGGACCATATGACTTTCTTTCTTTCCGAAAAATCAAAGGAGATGTTTTGAAGAAAAAGTTACAAAGTAGACTTTGTACAAAGTTATAAAGTATTTTGAAGCATGCACACACACATACTATGTGAGGCTCACATATACTTTCTAACATAGAGGCTGCTAGGCAGTTTTTTGATTGACATTTTTGGAGTGTTGTACATATATATGCATACACTACCTGACAAAAGTCTTGTCGTCAATCCTAGTAGTAAGAACAACGAAAAATAATAACTTCTAGTTGATCATTTGGGAAAATTGGCAGAAGATAGATATTTTAGATGAAACATCTGTTAAACTGCATCCCAATCATCACAAATACTGCAGAAGGCCTATTGGAACTCGCATGGACCCAAGATCTCACAGAAGTCAAGTATGGTGAAGGAAAAATCATGGTTTGGGGTTAAATTCAGTATGGGGGTGTGTGAGAGATTTGCAGAGTGGATGACAACATCAACAGCCTGAGGTATCAAGACATTTGTGCTGCCCATTACATTACAAACCACAAGAGAGGGCAAATTCTTCAGCAGGACAGCGCTCCTTCTCATACCTCAACCTCTATATCAAAGTTCCTGAAAGCAAAGAAGATCAAGGTGCTCCTGGATTGGCCAGCCCAGTCACCAGACATGAACATTATTGAGCATGTCTGGGGTAAGATGAAGGAGCTCTGGAACTCTGGGAGTCCTGCAAGAATGCTTTCTTTGCCACCCCAGATGACTTTATTAATAAGTTACTTAAGTCATTGCAA
The DNA here is from genome assembly GCA_903798035.1 of Danio albolineatus. Taxonomy (NCBI): domain Eukaryota; kingdom Metazoa; phylum Chordata; class Actinopteri; order Cypriniformes; family Danionidae; genus Danio; species Danio albolineatus. The sequence continues at coordinate 2,096,072 of CAIGQQ010006950.1, forward strand.
AGATGTATGGATCCAGTCGTCCATGCTCATGAAAATCATAAGCAATACTAATTATTTTTTTCTACTGCACCATGACTTTATATATTCTATACTGTACGTTATTTCTGTTAAGTGACAAGACTATTGTCTAAGCAAAGTCAGACCTTACTGTCCTAATTATTAAAAAATAAGCGTAATCTAGAGGCCTTTCATATAAGCCACTTCTAATACCAAATGATCAACTAGAAGTCAAATTATCATTTGTTTTTCTTAAAACTTGGATAGACGACAAGACTTTTGTCAGGTAATGTATACTGTAGAGTACATGCATGATGTTTTTATGATATATAAACAAGTCCTAGAGGTTTTAGCAAGTGTTCAGTGAACATCCATTCAACCATCATACAAAAGTACATTTGTCTGTGGTTTTAAGTTGCACAGGTATGTTTGTGGGAATAACCAATAATACCATACAGATTCATAGAGATTTTAGAAAATGAGCTTGTACCACATATAATAAATATATTATCTGACCACTTCATTAGGCCACACTCTTTCAGCTGATAAGTAACTCAAATGACCACTCATTACAACTGAGATCTGCAGAAAGGCACACATACAATGTCACAACAAAAAAGAACATAAAAAATAACAGAAAATAGGGTCAAAAAATAACATAAAAGAAGATTGCTAAGGGAAGACAATCTGATGGTAGGGTCATAAACAATAAACAATATGAAAGCATGGATCTATCCTACCGTGAGAACATTGGCATTTTGCTAAATGTCTTTTGGATTCGGCCAAAGAGAGGTAATATCACCCATTTGGAACAACATGAGAGTGAATATATGATGACAGAATGCTGTGTTGGAAACGTGTGGTTTCCATTCAGTGAACGTGAATGGTAGGCATAAAAGATACACACATACACTCACGCACACACACAGATTTATACAGTATATGTATGTATATTTAGCTATGGAAAAAATAATAGACCTCTTGAAAATTCTCAGTTTCTTAGGATGTAAGGGATTAATCAGGTTTCAGTTTGAGTAAAATATTAATATTTGTTTAATTCTGTCTGATAACATTTCTTCTGAATTTGATTAAAACATTGGCCATGAAAACCCATGTTCATCATTGATGTGAGAAAAACAAAAGGATAATTCCACCAAATATAACTTAAAACATTAAAACGTATTGTATTTAAAACTATTTTTCATTCTGAAAAAACAAAACAAATATAAACTTGTCTAAAAATGAAGTTTTGGATTGCCACTAAAAATGCAACATGCCAACATTTTAATTATAGATTTGAAAGAAATGTAATGGTGTACAGAATAAAACAAGAATATCTATTTTCTACTCATAAAACAAGATTAAATCAAAAACCCAAAGTAGCTGAAATTTCACTTGGCCTCTTAGTTTTTTCCTTAGCTCTCGCTCTCTCTCTTTTATATATTTGTCTTTTTGGCAAGTTGAACAGACTACTAATCCTCTGCTTTTTAAATAAAAATCATATTTCTTTAGAATGGCACAAGGGTGAATAAATCATGACAGGTTTGTCATTTTAAAGGAAAACCACTATCCCCTTTAAGAAAAGAAGTGTCACTTTTTCAAGCAAGCAAACGATGTTCCTTGCATTGCCTTAAGCTATAGGGGTTTGAGCCTATTTTCTTATTTTGTCACACAATCATCATGCAAGAATGATGTCCTATGGGAACGATCTTTCAGGCAACCCAAAAATCTCAACTCTTTGTTGTATCAGTCTTATTTGAAGCACACTAGGAACTCTAAACAAGTCTGCGTTCGTCTGTAGCTTTGATAAGCAGCCTCTATTACTCGTTACGAGGCCTGACTGGCTGTCTCCTTGCCAACACTCAAACTGTGGCTTGTAACAGGCCAAGCAGATGCACGGAATCCTTCATCCTGCAAGGGAAGAAGACTCTGCTGCGAGCTATAGCATCTGGATGCTGCTAAACTTCTGTGCAAGCATAGCTAACACATATTAGTTATTGAATAATTACTCTATATGCAAATGTGCGTGGGTGCTTGTGACACCTTATATGAGTGACCCTGAAAAAAAAACTGAGGCGTTTACGGCTCTCTGACTGAGCCTAGATGGCACGGAACATATAGTTAGGTTTAAATGTGTGGGTGCTCTTCGGTGTGTTTGTATCCAGTCACTGTACTGTATGTGTAGGAGTGAAGACTGGCTGAGATAAAATGATATTTCAATAGAAACCTGGGCTGATGGTGAAACTAAAGAGTCTTTAATCATGTTTAACTATATTATGACTGGGATTTATTTCAAGCTACATATACAGGCTAATTCGCACAATAATGAACAAATGCTGCTCAAATGATTAAAGGCTTCATGTTTGAGCAAAAGTATAACATGCGACATTTTGCTGTCAAACGTGTACTTCACATAAATCTTGGCAGTCTTTAGCTAAGCTGTGGGATTGTGCCCTAAAGAGCGATTGCGGTGTAGTGCAGATTGAAGCACAGCCCCACACTGCCCCCTTTGGCACAGCGGAGGATCTGCACGCTTCAGATGACTGAGTGTGTGGAGAGGAATAGAGATGAGGACAAGATGTTCTCAGGTGGGCGCTTCTTCTATTACAACTGCTCTCATGTCCTTGAGGTATTGTTATTTATTCATTTATTTTTTATATTTGAAGACTACAGCTTTCTAAATAATGACCTTTATGATGTATTTTGCTATTGTTCGAATGTTTTTTCATAGTTGTAGAGTTTTTTAAATCTTAAGATATGAAAATACACACATATCAATAAATACACATCACAACAGTAATACAGTTGGGAAGATCTAAATAAAGAGTGTTATAAAACTACTTATTTACTGGGAAAATCATAAGCAATACTAATTATTTTTTTCTACTGCACCATGACT
>CAIGQQ010006952.1:0-12731 GCA_903798035.1 Danio albolineatus
ACACACTGACACTCACATGCACACACTTGTACACACATACTAATACTCTCACACACACACACATATACACAAATACATTTTCTCGCTCACACACACACACAATTCTTGCACACACATACATATATTTATATATATATACACATGGGGTGTCATGGTGGCGCAGTGGGTAGCAAAATCGCCTCACAGCAAGAAGGTCGCTGGTTTAAGTCTCAGCTGGGTCAGTGGTCATTTCTGTGTGGAGTTTGCATGTTCTCCCCGTGGTTGTGTGGGTTTCCTCTGGGTGCTCCGGTTTCCTCCACAAGTCTAAAGACATGGGCTATAGGGGAATTAGGGGAATAAGTGTTTATGGGTGTTTCCCAGTGCTGGGTTGCAGCTGGAAGGGCGTCCGCTGTGTACAACATATGCTGGAATTGGGTGAGATAAATTGTCTGTAGTGTATGTGTGTGTGTGAATGAGTGTGTATGGATGTTTCCCAGTGATGGGTTGCAGCTGGAAGGGCATCCGCTGTGTAAAACATATGCTGGATAAGTTGGCGGTTCATTCCGCTGTGGCAACCCTGTGATGAATTAAGGGAATAAGCCGAAAAGTAAATGAATATATGAGTGTGTATGGGTGTTTCCCAGTGATCGGTTGCAGCTGGAAGGGCATGCGCTGTGTAAAACATATGCTGGATAAGTCGGCGGTTCATTCCGCTGTGGCGACCCCAGATAAATAAAGGGATTAAGCCGAAAAGATAATGAATGTATTGAGTGTATATGGGTGTTTCCCAGTGATGGGTTGCAGCTGAAAGGGCATCCACTGTGTAAAACATACTGGATAAATCGGCAGTTCATTCCGCTGTGGTGACCCCTGATGAATAAAGGGATTAAGCCGAAAAGAAAATGAATTTATGAGTGTGTATGAATGTTTCCAAGTGATGGGTTGCCGCTGGAAGGGCATCCGGTGTGTAAAACATATGCTGGATAAGTTGGCGGTTCATTCCACTGTGGAGACCCCTGTTAAATAAAGGGACTAAGCCGAAAAGAAAACAAATGAATATATACACACTCACTTATACACACAGACACACACCAGGTTAAAGTCAGCATGAAGCACTGCTGACCTCACATCAAAGTGTGTGTAATAAATAATAAAAACACAATAACATGAATGCATCCAGCTAATATATAAAGAGTGAAGAAAACCCTTTATAGTGTCTGGATTCGACTAAAACCACACTGACAGAAGCTGCCATGAAGAGTTGTGATTATTGTTCATCTGTGCACTGCTCCCGCTGTTGAGGGTTTGAACGCATTTGAATCCCAATTAAATTACTGGGTAAAGCAGAATTTAACCTAATTACTGAGCACAAACTCTGGAATCTGGAGCTGAAACACACATCAGCCTCGTCTACTGGAATATTCCCCAACACACACACACACACACACACACACACACACACACACACACACACGAGCCAGACATGCACTGGAAAATGAAGGGTTTTATCCGTGAAGGACCGATTGAATGATGAACCATAATTGATGATGTCATTGCCTATGACGCACATTCTGGCCACAAATCAGCTTTGAGTGGATCCCAGAGTTTTTAGGGGGGTTTTGTTGCATGATTTTATTTATATTTGTGTGTGCGTCACGGTGGCGCAGTGGGTAGCACGATCGTCTTACAGAAAGAAGATCGCTGGTTCGAGCCTCTGCTTAAAGACATGGTATAGGCGAACTGGGTGAGATAAGTTGTCCGTAGTGTATGCGTGTGAATGAGTGTGCATGGATGTTCCCCAGTGATGGGTTGCAGCTGGAAGGGCATCCGTTACTTTAAACATTTGCTGCATAAGTTGGCGGTTCATTCTGCTGTGGTGACCCCTCATGAATAAAGGGCCTAAGCCGAAAAGTAAATGAATGTATGAGTGTGTATGGATGTTTCCCAGTGATGGGTTGCAGCTGGAAAGGCATCCGCTGCGTAAAACATATACTGGATAAGTTGGCAATTCATTCCTCTGTGGCGACCCCTGATGAATAAAGGAATTAAGCCGAAAAGAAAATGAATTTATGAGAGTGCATGGATGTTTTCCAGTGATGGGTTGCAGCTAGAAGGGCATCCGCTGCGTAAAAAATATGCTGGATGAGTTGACAGTTATTCCGCTGTGGCGACCTCTGATAAATAAAGGGATTAAGCCGAAAAGAAAATGAATGTATAAGTGTGTATGTGTGTTTCCCAATGATGGGTTGCGGCTAAAAGGGCATACGCTGCGTAAAACATATGCTGGATAAGTTGGCGGTTCATTCCGCTGTGGCAACTCCTGATGAATAAAGGAATTAAGCCGAAAAGAAATTATTTTATGAGTGTGTATGGGTGTTTCCCAGTGATGGGTTGCAGCTGGAAGGGCATCCGCTGCGCAAAACATACTGGGTAAGTTGGCGGTTCATTCCGCTGTGGCGACCCCTGATGAATTAAGGGATTAATTTGAAAAGTAAATGAATATATGAGTGTGTATGGGTGTTTCCCAGTGATGGGTTGCAGCTGGAAGGGCATCCGCTGCATAAAACATACTGGATAAGTTGGTGGTTCATTCCGCTGTGGCAACCCTTGATGAAATAAGGGATTAAGCCGAAAAGTAAATGAATAAATGAGTGTGTATGGTTTTATTCCAGTGATGGGTTGCAGCTGGAAGGGCATTCACTGCGTAAAACATACAGGATAAGTTGGCGGTTCATTCCGCTGTGGTGACCGCAGATTAATAAAGGGACTAAGCTGAAAAGAAAATGAATGTATAAGTGTGCATGTGTGTTTCCCAGTGATGGGTTGCAGCCGGAAGGGCAACCGCTGTGTAAACCATACTGGATAAGTTGGCGGTTCATTCCGCTGTGGCAACTCCTGATGAATAAAGGAATTAAGCCGAAAAGAAATTATTTTATAAGTGTGCATGGGTGTTTTCCAGTGATGGGTTGCAGCTGAAAGGGCATCTGCTGCGTAAAACATGCTGGATAACTTGCTGGTTCATTGCGCTGTGGCGACCCCTGATGAATAAAGGAATTAAGCCGAAAAGAAAATGAATGAATGAATGTTTGTATGTTTAAAATCTTTATTAGGGATGTAGCCGATTCGATTTCGATATCAAAATTCTGAGTATCGACCGACACAGATCCGATCCCGATACTGTGCCGTTTTAAGCAGCGTACAGTTTCTATATTATATATTCTTTAGTAAAAATAACAGACCTACAGGCCCACAGACAGTGTATTATAATGTAAAAATCAGCATGTTCTCAGTTAACACAGAGACGAGCTCCATGCTAACTCTTGATTTCTGCTTGTGTTGTGTCAGTGGGAGGAGATGAGCGGTCTGGATGAAGAGGGCAACAGTGTCCGCACCTTCCAGGTTTGCCCGATGGACAGTTCCCTGAGCCACTGGCTGCGCACACGCTTCATTCCCAGCCGCGGCGCGTCTCAGGTGTATGTGGAGATCCGCTTCACCATGATGGAATGTTCCGCCATGCCGGCCAGCTTCCGCACCTGCAAGGAGACCTTTAACCTTTACTACTACCAGAGCGACGAGGACATGGCCAGCGCCACACACCCCCCTTGGATGGAGAACCCCTACAGCAAGGTACACACACACACACACACATACATGCAGGATAAATGGAGCTCTTGTGTCCCTAAAGAAAGAAGCGATTCTGAACCACCTGAAGTGAGTCGTCAGGAATCCCGGCTTTGCTTCCTCTGAAAATATATGTGGGTTTGTAACACTTTGTCTTGATGGTACACTTTAGACCAGTGGTTCTCAACTGGTTTGGCCATGGGACCCACATTTTTACATGGTCATCAAGCCGCGACCCAATTTTTTTGGAACTATAATTTTCTTCATTCATTCTTTTTCTTGTCGGCTTAGTCCCTTTATTAATCCGGGGTCGCCACAGCGGAATGAACCGCCAACTTATCCAGCATCTTTTTTTTTTTCGCAGCGGATGCCTGGAACTATAATTTTAGAAATTATAATTTATTTGTTTGTTAACATACACAAGTAGTGACAGATAAATCATAAGAAAATCACAAAGGCTTACAAATAAACAATATTTTATTGTTGCATTTAACAAAATGTATCAAACTATAGAAATATTACAAAGTAAAAACGACAAATACTGTAAATAGCGGCTAGGGTAAAGAAATGTTCAGTTCCCGAACTAAACTGAACTGTTGTCCTGCGCATTTCAAAATAAAAGTCCGGTATAAGCAAATTTTATTTATTTATTTTTTTTTTGGCCACACACTCCACGACCCACTAAAAATGTTCCCGCACCCACTTTTGGGTCGCGACCCACCAGTTGAGAAACACTGCTTTAGACAACTCGGTTTGCGTAATATACAGTGAGGGAAAAATTGATTTGAACCCCAGCTGATTTTGTAAGTTTGTCCACTAACACAGAAATGATCCGTCTATAATGTCAATGGTGGGTTTATTTGAACAGTGAGAGACACAACAATAACAAAACAATCCAGAAAAATGTGTTTCAAAAAAGTTAGAAATTAATCTGCATTTCTATGAATGAAATAAGTATTTGATCCCCTCTCTGTCAGCAAGATCTCTGGCTCCCAGGTGGATCTTCTACAGGTAACGAGCTGACATTGGCAGCCCTCTCAGCTCGTTACCTGTATAAAAGAGACCTGTCCACAGAAGCAATCAATCAATCCAGATTCCAAACGCTTCACCGTGGCCAAGACTAAAGAGCTTTCCAAGGATCTCAGGGACAAGATTGTGGACCTACACAAGGCTGGAATGGGCTACAAGACCATCGCCGAGCAGCAGGGTGAGAAGGTGACAACAGCTGGTGCAATTATTCACAAGTGGAAGAAACATAAATGAACTGCCAATCTCCTTCGGTCTGGAGCTCCATGCAAGATCTCACCTCCTGGAGTTTCACTGATAATGAGAACGGTGAGAAATCAGCCCAGAACTACTCTGGAGGAACTTGTCAATGATCTCAAGGCAGCTGGGACCATCGTCACCAAAAACACTGTTGGTAACACGCTACGCCGTGAAGGACTGAAATCCTGCTGCGCCCACAAGCTCCCCCTGCTCAAGAAAGCCCATCTAAAAGCCCGTCTGAAGTTTGCCACTGAACATCTGACTGATTCAGAGGAGGACTGGGTGAAAGTGTTGTGGTCAGATGAGACCAAAATCCAGCTCTTTGGCATCAACTCAACTCGCCGTGCTTGGAGGAGGAGGAACGCTGCCTATGACTCCACAAACACCATCCCCACCGTCAGATATGGAGGTGGAAACATTATGCTTTGGGGGTGTTTTTCTGCCAAGGGGACAGGACTATTGCACCGCATCAAAGGGAGGATGGATGGGGCCATGTACCGTCAAATGTTGGGTGAGAACCTCCTTCCCTCAGTCAGGGCATTGAAAATGGGTCGTGTTTGGGTACTCCAGCATGACAATGATCCAAAACACACGGCCAAGGCAACAAAGGATTGGCTCAAGAAGAAGCACATTAAGGTCATGGAGTGGCCTAGTCAGTCTCCAGACCTTAATCCCATAGAAAATCTGTGGAGGAAGCTGAAGGTTCGAGTTGCCAGACATCAGCCACGAAACATTAATGACTTGGAGAGGATCTGCAAAGAGGAGTGGGCCAAAATCCCCCCTGAGATGTGTGCAAACCTTGTGGCCAAGTACAACAAACGGCTGACCTCTGTGATCGCCAACAAAGGTTTTGCCACCAAGTACTAAAGCACGTTTCTCAAAGGGATCAAATACTGATTTCATTCATAGAAATGCAAATTAATGTCTAACTTTTTTTGTTATTGTTGTGTCTCTCACTGTTCAAATAAACCTACCATTGACATTATAGACGGATAATTTCTTTGTTAGTGGGCAAACTTACAAAATCAGCTGGGGTTCAAATCATTTTTCCCTCACTGTATATGCACAATATATATACACTAGAGTTGTAATCGGGCTATAAGAGTAAGGGCGTACTCACACTGTGCTAACCGAACCGTGCCCAGGCCTGTTTCCCGGATCGTTTGATAAGTGTGAGTGTGCTGAACCGGGCTCAGGCACGGTACAGTTGGCCGGCTCTGGCCCGGTTGGAGGAGGTGTGCCTGAGCACGGTTCACTTGGGCTTTGGCGCGGTACGCTTGTAGTGTGAGTGCAGAGTGCGCCTAAGCCTGAAACTGAAGAGGAGATGTGACTTTTGGGGACTGTTTGATATGGATTTCTGAAGCATTGTGGACACAAACCCCTCACTGCACCACAGCTGCACCTTCAGCAGTTCTCCTCATTCCTTCAGCACGAGGACATCATGAGTTTTTATGAGCGTCAGCAGTGGCTGATCTGTGCGGGGGAATATCTGACTGTGTGTCACTGCATGTCAAACCACTGAAACCATATAATGATATGCAGAAATGTCCACTGTGCTGAGCGAGACGCTTCTCTTACACTGAAGAGAGCATCATCCATGACGGAAGCCTGCTCAGGCCCCAATGTAATGTGAGTGCGGGCCGTTGGCGGGAGACGGGAGGGGGGACAAGCGTGCTTCAGCCCGGTTCAAGGCAATTGTACACAGTGTGAGTACGCTCTTAGGTCCGCCAAGGCCAGAGTCCGACAAATACATTTCGATTTTTTGATTGATTTGATTTGATTGTTGTTTTACTATATGTTTGAGAAATAACAATAATAATATCCAACACATCAATGAAAATAAGTATCATAGAGATATATGATCATTTATTCATTCATTCATTTACTTTTCGGCTTAGTCACTTTATTAATCTGGGGTCGCCACAACGGAATGAACCGCCAACTTTATAAACTGAGTATAAACAGTAAAATGAATTCATGTTTACCATTAGAAGCTGGATATATTCACACACTGCTGACACACAACTGTGTTTGAACCCCTTATAAGAGTGATTTTTGCATAATATCTCCCCTTTTAATAAAAAATGACTAATTTTTTAGCAGTTGCAGAGTCAGGAATATGTAATAGTAACCATCAGACAATTTACCCCAGTGCATACATACAATTTCAGGAGTTCACACTCAGCTGATGATTGATTATAAAGCTTGTTCAGCATGCTGTCCCAGGAGAGAGCCCTTAGCTCATAAGATTCTCGAGCCCGGGGCTCCCTCCCATTAGCAGGGCGAGAGGGGAGTTTGAGCACAGGTAGATCTCGATGAACTCCCTCCCGGCTTATTTCTAGCTAGGGTGCAGATATGGATGACTGAGAAGAGGTGTACTCGCTAAGAGCTTGACTGTGGTATCTGTTTTATGTATTTAATCTTGCGTGGGGTGCGTGTTATTTGGACTATGGGAGGAAACTGGAGAACCCGAGGAAAACCCACGTGAGCACTGGGAGAACAAGCGAAACAGAAATGCCAACTGGTTTAGTAGGAACTTAAACCGGATGAATTCTTGCTGTGAGGCAACAGTGATGCCACTGGGCCACCTTGTCGCCATCTGAAAAGAAGGGAAAGTAGTGGTGGGTGGGGGGGTCTTCAAGACGAAGTTATTGAGATGAGAAAACTCCGGTTATTTATAAAGAATTAGGAATCATCTGATTGGATAATCGATCATGAGCTGGTTCGAGAACATTCATAAGCACATGATCCTCTTGAAATGTGTTCATAAATAAACTTCACTTAGGCCCAATCCCAATTCTACCCCTTAGCCCTTCCCCTTACCCCTACCCCTCTTTTTGCACATTCACGTCAAGGGTAGTGGTGTCCCAATTCTCTTAAGCTTGAAGGCGTAGTGCTGAGGGCAAGGCGTATACACCCCTTCGAACGAAGATTTTTCAGGACCACACTTAAAACGGAGGGGTAAAAAGATTACCCAGAATGCACCTGCCACAATGGCAGAATAGCTGATCCCGGACGTAAGGAGATCCACAAATTAGTATTTTTTGTCATTATTACGAATTTTTACGACAAACAAACATATGTTTTAATATATTCATAACGGTGTTCGTGTTTTACCGTCATGCTTTAAAAAAAAAAAAACTCTAAATTTGTCGATCTATAAACCATAATCATAACTCCTGTACAGCAGTCCCACAACATTCTGACACTGGATGACGCTGGAATACCCTGTCAGTGACGTCTAGTGTCTGGGAATGAGCTTTTACAGTGTCTGCTATAATGTTAATGTTGTTTTGGTGTGTTTACACAGATAAATATGGCCACTGTGTAAACACACAGTACAGTTACGATCTTATCGCCACATTAGATGGTTATGATAACATAATTTACGCCTTCAGTGATTTCCTGAAGATAAACACCAAACAATAACACAACTGGAGTAACTCCAGCAGTCGTGATCGTCTGATCTCATATGAAGCAAGAGATGGCGATGACATATGATGACGTGTGCAGGTGTTGAAGTGCTGGCCCAATTCTTAGGGGAAAGTTTTGAAGCCCTTCGCCTTATCCCTCGGTTGTAAAGGGGAGGGGGAAGGGGTACAAAAATAGAATTGGGATTGGGCCTTAAGGTGCATATTGTGTCATTTGTGACGCAACTATTGTTCTTTACTGTTAGATGAATGTCTAAAGTAGACTATTGAAATACAGTGTTTGCCTAAATTTGCATAATGTCAGTCTATAGTCTCACTGTCTGCCCACAAACAGCGTCTGCTTTGACCCTCAAACCCTGCAGTTGTAGTTGAGGCTGGAGGAGTTTGGTTCATGTGTTGACATGTTGAGGAAATGCAGTTTTCTGCTGGATTGATAGGGTAAAACTGACATCATCATTACTCTTCATTCCATTGTTTACAAGTGCTGAAGAAGAGCCAAACTTCAGAGATGGTGGAGGATGTTTGGTTTGGCATAAGAATCTGACCAATCGCAGCAAGATTGTATATCTGACCAATCAGAGCAGAGCAGGGCTTTTAGAAAGGCGGGGTTTAGAGAGACTGAAAGTTAAAAACCGAACGAGCAAGCTTTAAGATAGTAGACTAGGGTCACTTTAATGAATTTGAGTTACGCTTAGGTAAGTTTAGATAACTGTTATTAAATAAATTAGAGAAAATATAGAAAAATAGTCTTAAGCCAAAAGAAAAAACAAGATAATTTAGCTTGTTTTCATGAAAAACTTACTTAATTTTGCCATATTATTTCTAAAAACGAGACGAGATGTTTTGCTTGTCCTGAAAATGCTTCTTGATTTTAAGAATTTGTATATATTTGGACTAGAAACAAGACAAAAACTCTAAATTAGAAAGTTTTTGCAGTGTATTGACCTTATTCTTTAGGTATGAGCGGGCGCAGCCATTTGAATCTTTTTGTCTCGAGACTTCAATTCACTTCCATTCATTTTTAGATGTTAAAAAGAGCTCTTCACGCTGCTTGATGTTGCAAACTGATATTTTTTTATTGTATTATTCTATTTTGTCTGTATAATCATGCAAACACATGTTTGTAGAGTGAGTAGTTTGACCGTTTTCTGCTGTTTATTATTCCTAGTAATCTGTCCCATCAGCTTGTCAAGTCATGACGTATCGGTGACATATGGAATACTGTTTCTGGGTCTAAGCCGCTACTCATTTGAATGAAGAAAGTGTTCGTTTATGACCCGTGTTTACTCCTATCACATATTAAGGCTTGGATATATATATATATATCGCAATCGTGATTTTCAAAAGTATTACAGCACTTTGTAAATGTTTATTATTAGCATTTGATGAGTCGCCCCATACAGTCTGATAGAGCGCTTGGACCCGGAAGCCCCTTCGCGTGACGTCACACTTAACAAGCGGATAGGCGACTGAATTGGAAGTTCTAAAACAATGGCAAAAACGAGCGCACTTCAGCATTGAAGAAAAAGGTCAATATAAGTAATGCAATAAAATGTATCTTTATTACAGTTAGTAACAGGGCAATTTTGAGTGCCTGAATGCTTACATTTTTAATAAAATGCTCTTAAAAACAAATGCACATAATAAACTTCCATTTCATGGTTAAACTCAAATCTCATGTGTGGTTTCTGGGCAACAATAATCCCAATATCGATGCTGAAATCATATACTGTGCAGCACTAATCCAAATTAAATACAGCCAGAATTAGTCACCCTCCCATGATTTTTTTCATGATTCAGGAATTTCTCACAGTATTTCCGCTAATAATGTTTCTTCTGGAGAAAGTCTTTGTTTTATTTCGGCTAGAATAAAAGCAGTTCTTAATTGTTTTAAAGCCGTTTGAAGGTCAATATTATTAGCCCCTTCAGCAATATTAGTGTTGCACATACCTGTCAACCCTCCTGTTTTTCCCGTATTTCTCCCGTATTTTACAGTTCTATCCCACTATCATCCTGTAAAGGTGTTTTCCCGTATTTCTCCCGTATTTTCAGTCTTTCTCTGAAGGGTGGCGATAAACATTAAAGAGCCGATCCTCCCTATACGCAACCCATACCGCCGCACCACCAGGGGCCGCCCCTTGCTCTTAAATGTGAGTCAGTTCTGTGCTTTCGCTTTATTTAGGCATGAAACACTTTGAAATAAATATAAAAACGGCGGGATTCCCTTTTCTTTTCATCACAGGTGCCGTCGCTCCTCCTGTGCAATCCTCAAAACAGTCTCATAATAACAGCTAAAGATGTCCATCTCGATGGGTTTTTTCTTCAAACACGACTAATTTTGTCCTAAATGAACATAAAACGTGAGGAAAGCAGTCAAATGCTTCATTATGTGCATTGTTAAAGTGACCCCTCTGTTATTTAATGTAATCAAACTAAAAATCTAAGTAAATGAGATTTATTCGCTGCTCTTTATGAATGTGTGAGTTATACAGTGAATAAAAGATTAATGAGATCTGAAACTTGATTCTATTTTTTTATAATAGCTCATTTTAATAAGCTAAACTGTTTGCTAATGTATACTATTACATTTTCTTTTGTAAATAATAATATAAAAAAATACTACTGACCGTTTAACTGTTTATTTACAATGAAACAGCTCCAGAAGAACATATTTAATATGTTTTTTTAGGTGGGGTGGGGGGGGTGTTTATACCTTATTATTGTTGGCGTATCACTTATTTTCACATCCCAATGTTGACAGGTATGATTTTGCATTGTCTCCAGAACAAACCACTGTTATACAATGACTTGCCTAATTACCCTAACTTCACCCTAATTACCCTAGTGAAGCCTTTAAATGTCACTTTTAGCTGAATACTAGTGTCTTGAAGAATATCTAGTCTAATATTATGTGCTGTCATCATGGTGAAGAGAAAATACATCAGTTATTAGAAACTATTATGATTTAGAAATGTTGAAATACTGCAAAATTACAGTAAACGCTGTTGTCCTGCAGGTGGACACCGTTGCTGCTGACTTCCTGTTGCGTCGCGGTGGAGAGAGGAAGTCCAATGTGAAGACGGTTCGTGTGGGTCCGCTGTCAAAGAAAGGCTTCTACCTGGCGTTTCAGACTCAGGGCGCGTGCATGGCTCTGCTGTCCGTCAGGGTTTTCTTCAAGAAGTGTCCCGCCGTCTCCCGCGCCTTCTCCTCCTTCCCGGAGACGCTCCCTCATTCGCTGGTGCAGCAGGCGGAGGGCGTGTGCGTGGAAAACTCCGCCCCCACTGGACAGAGTACAGCCCCGCCCACTATGTTCTGTGGGGAGGATGGTCAGTGGGTGGGGCCTCCGTCGTCTACATGTGCCTGTAAGCCAGGATACGAACCTGTCGACTCCGACCGCTGCAGGGGTGAGTAATGCATCTGAGGTTACGCATGTATGATGGTTGTGATGATGAAGAAGTCTCTGATGTCTCTAGATCAGTGGTTCTCAACTGGTTTGGCCATGGGACCCACATTTTTACATGGTCATCAAGCCGCGACCCAAATTTTTAGGAACTATATTTTAATTTTAGGAATTATAATGAATTAATTTGTATTTATTTGTTAACATACACCAGTAGTGACAGATAAATCATAAGAAAATCACCAAGACTTACAAATAAACAATTTTTTATTGATTTCATTGGACAAAATGTATCAAATTAAACAAATATTACAAAGTACAATTGCGCATTTTTAAAAAAAGTCCGGTATGTGCATTTCAAAATAAAAGTCTGGTATAAGCAAAATAAGTAAAAAAAATTATGTTTTACACACACTCCGCGACCCACTAAAAATGTTCCCGCAACCCACTTTTGGGTCGCGACCCACCAGTTGAGAAACACTGCTCTAGACTGTGTGTGTGTGTGTGAAGTTTCAGCTCCAAATAGCACACAGATACTATTCTCTAACTCTCCGATACTGACTCCTTTATGCTTTGATCCTATTTGTGGCGTTTTGGTGACTTTCGCTTTAAATGCAAATCAGATTGTGCTCTTTTTAAAAGAGGGTGGAGTTAGAAATGCCTGTGTGTCAGCATAGTGGCAGATTCAGAAACATTTCTGTTGAGCACGTGAACACAATGGCAAATCAGCGGTGTTTAAAGAACATAGTGGGCGGGGCTGTACTTTGTCCCGTGTGTGTGGAAAACTCCGCCCCCACGGGACAGAGTACAGCCCCGCCCACTATGTTCTGTAGGGAGGACGGTCAGTGGGTGGGGCCTTCGTCGTCTATGCGTGTAAGCCAGGATACGAACCTGTCGACTCCGACCCCTGCAGGGGTGAGTAATGCATCTGAGGTTGAGTATATATGATGGTTGTGATGCAGAAGAAGTCTCTGATGTCTCTAGGGTGTGTGTGTGTGTGTGTGTGTGTGTGTGTGTGTGTGTGTGTGTGTGTG
>CAIGQQ010006952.1:92700-105200 GCA_903798035.1 Danio albolineatus
AAGTTGTCATCATAAATAGTGAAACCCTTCTAATTGTTTTTTGTGTATCCTTGTATTTTACAGATCTGTACAAATACTCAAAAATGTCTCGGTCAGCGTTTTCAAACTATTTGATTTACCAAAATCTCACAAGTGGAATATTCACATCCGTCACATCCATAACAGAAAAGTGTCACATCCATAACGAAGCCTTTTCTTCATAAATGCAAAAATGACAATTAAAATAAAACCAACCAATTTTGTTCTATAGTGAGCCGACTCTTATCCTTGTGATTATCATTATTTCTATTGGATTTTGCAGTTTAATCCACAGAATTTCTACAAAGTATGTTGTAGACTGTAAACTTGCAGACTTTTTTCATCACATCCATAACACATGTTTATTTTCCTCATTTAAAGTATAACCTTGGATAAAGATATCACGGTTTTACGGTCTGACAGTATTGTGACTGCTCTTAAATATGTCCTTTTTAATTTTCTGTCCAAAAAACAAAACCTTTTTCCCCTTTGAACAAAATATATTTATTTTGAGAAACATTTAAAGTATTTTGCGGCAGTAAACATGTCAGGCTAAATTATTACAATGAATCATTGACTTCTGCGGTCTTCCTTTGTTTCAAAAACACTGATTTCTTTACAATTTACACCTAAAAAAACAAACAAAAAATGTAAATAAGAAATCTTACACATATCTCAGGAATGGTACAGCTGAAGATTTTGGCGGTATGAAAACCTTGACTTTTCCAAACCGCGGTAAACCTTGAAAATGGTTATCGTCCCATGCCTAATGTAGACAAATGTAATTTGCTTTCCATTTATAAAAAAATGGAAAACCACTTTTGGTTTTATCAAACAGAACTCAGAACCCACCACATCCCGAATAACCCACCATTATCTTTATATTTTACAGGAAAGTCTAATGCTTACATGCATGTGATTTAAATGACGTGAGAGGTGATCTCTCTGCCATCGTGACAAATTTTATTGTATTAATCCACGGGTCACTTGTGTTCTGAACCGTGGGTTGAGATCTGTATGAATCATGGATGAACCAGGATCTTTTAAACCCCTAATATATATTAAATGTGCTGTGTTGATATAATCTTCTTTCTGTTTCTTTCTGGATCGCTTCATCAAACTATTCTTGTTGACATCTTGGAGTGAAAAAATAGACTAAACGTGTAAACTTATACCGATAAACTCACTGCACAGGCAGTGTGACCGTCCTCTCGGAGCCTCAGATGGCCATGGTGTGACCGCCATCGAAGATTTTCACTATACTTCTCCATCCACAGAAATAGTAATGTAGTCAAATGTGTGAACATTTAGCTGTGATTCGCACGCCTGTCATTGTATGTCTCTGGGACAAAGCAGCTGCATGAATGCTAAAGCTTTAAATAAAGCGAGTCAAAAACTGATCCCTTGTGTGTTTACAAACACAAGCACAGCTATTTAGAGCTCATTTCTGGTTAATGATGTCAGAATTTACCGGTATTTTGGAATGAATGTGTGAATGTTCTTATCCAGGAAAATTCCAGAACGTCCTCTTCTGTGTGCACAGTCGTTCCGGAAGTTTTCCGGATATTTACCGGTATCACTGTGTGAAAGGGGCTATTGTGATATTTTGTTTTTTTGCAATATGAATATCACCAGATGGATTGAATAGCGCTGTTTGTGGGAAAAAAAATCATTAATTTAGATTGGTTGAGTCGGTGTGACCCATGTATAAAAAATATTAAAATATCAAGAAATATACAATACATCAGAGCAAGGTATCCACTTGGGGATACCCATCCTAAGGCCCCTAGAGATTATGCAGCACCACTGATCCGATCCAAAACCTGTAAAAAAATCATGCTAAGGTATTCATAATCCTGGACCAGGCCGTATTCTGAGCTGATGCTGAGGTGGTCATGGAGGAGCGGAGAGCGTGAGACCTGAAAGACCACAGTGACAGACGACAGAAAACATTACCCTAACTTTACCCTAATTACCCTAGTGAAGCCTTTAAATGTCACTGTAAGCTGAATACTAGTGTCTTGAAGAGTATCTAGTCTAATATTATTTACTGTCATCATGGCAAAAAGAAAAGACATAAGTTATTAGAGATGAGTTATTAACACTATTATGATTAGAAATGTGTGGATCAAATCTGC
Source organism: Danio albolineatus (assembly GCA_903798035.1). Taxonomy (NCBI): domain Eukaryota; kingdom Metazoa; phylum Chordata; class Actinopteri; order Cypriniformes; family Danionidae; genus Danio; species Danio albolineatus. The sequence continues at coordinate 94,857 of CAIGQQ010006952.1, forward strand.
TCACGTTAAACAGAGAATGAGGGAAAATATATAGAGCAGGGCTAATAGTTCCAATGGTATCTGGATGCAGCCTTTATGATGCAAGCTGAGATTGCATCACTCAGCGTTGCAATGTCAGACACGCATTTAATGGAGTGAGCGACGTCACTGTGACAGGTAGGGTTAGGTGAGCGCAATAAAAAGCATTGGATGCAGCTCAGATTGCATTGCACCAGGTCTGCATCCCTCTCAATAATTCAGGAGTATGTATCTTCAACTGTGTGTGTTAAATATATGTGTGTTTTCAGTGAGATGTCTATGAGCCGGGCTGCTGCTGATGGTGTCAGTGATGGTGGTCTGGTGCGCTCATGGCCGTCATCTCCTCTGTCTGCGTCTCGCCAGGTCACCGCTCGACTCTACAGCTCACTGCAGCACAGCCGACAGCAGGAGGTCAAAGGTCATGCTGCAGACAGGTACAACTGAGCCTGAGTACACCTGTAACACATTTATTTATCACTTAAGGGTCCAGTGAAATAAAACAAGTGTTTTAGATGTTAGTATCAGTATGTTAGTTAAAGGGCCACGAAACCCCCCAGTCTCAGTGGGGTGTTTTCACACCTCTAGTTTGGAAAAGCTCAGAAAGGTGGGTGTGACCAGCTCAGTTTAGGTGGGAGTGCCAGGAAAGGGAAAGAGGGAAGGTTTTGCATAAAAATGGGAGTTTCTAATTGTGCACATGCTGATTTTCACACAGAGGCACAACAAACACAGACGCAGAGGAGAAAGGCAGTGACTGTTTACATGGACATCAGTCATCCAATTATTTGCCAAATTATTAATTTGTCGATTTGAACGGCAGTTTGGCACTTTTACTTTAATCCAGGAACATTTCCTGCGTGTCCCCCGTAACAAACGAGATGTGAGAAACTGCTAAGAGTGAGGTTTTAATGTATTGTTTGAGACCGTGCGGCGTATGAGAGAAATAAAAAACCCTCCGCATTTCTCAGTAACTTAGATGCTCTCGGTAGGCAGCGTCAGAAAGCCGTGTGTGTAAACACTATCCTGTCACAAAATGCGGCGTTTGTATTTTTCCACTCGGAGAGCAGCATCTACATTGGATTTTTTAGTCTATAATACTGTAGTGATGTTAGTGTGCTGTAAACTCAGTAACAGTTCTAATCAGTTTGACTAAGGTCTGTGTTTAAACACTGAAAGAGTCCTGCTGACGATACAAAATAACTTTCCCATTTGAATAAACAAACAAAAAGCACTGATCGCTTACTTACCAAATCTGTAAAGACAGGACAGTCAACATGAACTGGAGCTGTGTATTTTTTAAGAGGAGACGAGCGGCAAATCCGGATTTCACCATTTCCAGATGCGGAAAGCTCTCGGGTGAAAAAAAAAAAAAAAAAAGTTTCTGCTGCGCGCGCAAGGGAGTCCAGCTGCGCTCTCATAGCGGGAAATGTACACAAAACCTTCGTTGCAGCACATAAACACAACACTGGCGACCTGTGTCAGCAAACAATTCTTCTTCCTCCACTTGTTTTGGCAACACAGCGTGGCGTCTCTCTGCCGTCTGAACACTGCAACAGGTTAAACAATCTTCGAAGCTATCATGCATATTAATGAAGTTGCGCCACATCCACAATAGAGCGTGCTGATTGGTTCGAACCAAGTCCTTCTCATGAATTAATGCTGGACACTCAGAGACGTCACGATGCACTCGCCGGTACAGACGTCCACTCTCCACGCTGGAATTCACACAAGGATCTCATCGGCGTGACGCAGCTACAAAAATTCCTTTCAAACCGGAAGAACAAATTTGCTCGAAATAACGCAAAAACAACCAATTTTTTACTGTTTAGTGAGATATATGTGTCCTCATAGTGTTTATAGCAGCGCGGGACACATATATGACTGTCAACAGCTCAAAAAATGTGTTTTAGTGTTTCGTGACCCTTTAAGGGTATCTGTTGACCTTATTCACCCCGTACAAGCAGGCGCAGCCATTTCAATCTTTTGCCTCAGGACTTCCGGTCTCAGTCACTTCCATTCATTTTTAGATGTTAAAAACAGCTTGTTATGCTGCTTGATGTTGCAAACTGATATTTCGGATGTTTCCCAGAGATGGGTTGCAGCTGGAAGGGCATCTGCTGCTAAAAACGTGCTGGATACGTTGGTGGTTCATTCTGCTGTGGCGACCCCGGATTAATAAAGGGACTAAGCTGAAAAGAAAATGAATGAATGAATGAAATGAAAGACTCTTTATCCATATGAAGTAGGGATGAGCAATATGATTCATCTTCTGATGATGATAAATATCACGACATAGTACCGACACAGTATAGAGATATCACTAAATAAAATGTAAACATTGTACTATCAAGATTGCAACTTTCTCACTATGTTGTTATTCATGTTTCTGTATCCCAGTAATGTATGTATTATTGAGCAGCAACAAGGTCACTGGTTCGAGCCTCGGCTGGGTCAGTGGTCATTTCTGTGTGGAGTTTGCATGTTCTCTATGTGGTTGCGTGGGTTTCCTCCGGGTGCTCCGGTTTCCCCCACAGTCCAAAGACATGCGGTACAGGTGAATTGGTTAAACTAAATTGTCCGTAGTGTATGTGTGTGAATGAGAATGTATGGATGTTTCCCAGAGATGGATTGCGGCTTGAAGGGCATCCGCTGCATAATGCAAATGCTGGATAGGTTGGCGGTTCATTCCGCTGTGGCGACCCCGGCTTAATAAAGGGACTAAGCTGAAAAGAAAACGAGGAATGAATAATTCAATTTTGAATACTATTTTGGAAGACACCAATTGAGGCACTTCATCACATTTATTTGTATTTAGTATACCAGTTGGTACTGATTTGCCATGGACTTATCAATCTATTTGTATATTGATTGAATGCTGATGAGATTATCATCATCATCATCATCATCATCAAATGCTGATTAATATTGGCGTATTAATGTGCATGTGATTAACATCTGTCAGGCAGGTGTCGTTCGCTCTGTCCTCTCCTGATCTCACCGCTGTCAGGACGACCTCAGCCACGCCCCCTCTGCTACCTGATAGACTGGAGGAGCTCAGTCTAAACTTCGCCTCCTCCCATGATGTGATTGGCTCAGGAGAGGAGGGGGTGGAGTCAGACGCAGAAGAGATGGGGCTGAATTTTCTGAAGAGCCTGAGATCTGCACAGCCCACGGTAATGCCTGTGTTACATTGACTTTCAGTTCATCTGTCTCTCTGTGTGTGTGTCAAGGTTATTGTAGTTTAGTTTTAATTTCCATACTATTTTAAAAAATTTGCTGTACATTTCAGCGTTAGCTCCTGTCAGCTTTAATTATGGGGAAAACGGCATCATTTGGATCTTTGTCATGGCATTTGTCAGCTGATTTCATCTCCTGGGTTTAAAATAATCTTTTGGGGCGGATCAAAATCGGTGACATAGCCTGAATCTGCAATGAGTGGAGTGATGACGCGTCGCTTTCTCATTATTATTCATAGCGGAGTTTTCTTATCCTATGAGATGAGCCTGCTTCTTAATTATTCATGAGAGCATGTGCTGTCTGAAGGCAAAGCAGACCTGCCCAAGCTGTAAGACCCAATGACTGGGTGAGACCGTGTCCGCTCACATCATGGGTCATATGTAGGGCCACACGGAATCTGCGCGCGCAGAATTCCGCAGATTTCCGCAGATTTTGAGCCCATCATTGATTCTGTTTATTTACTGGTGTAAATGTGTGTAAATGTATATTTATTCAGTTTTCAAATTAATTCTAGTAAAAATATTGATTATTATGAAAATATTAATATGGTTTATTTATAACACAGTTTGTAAAGTACTATTTTCTGTCTTTTACAAGTGATTTTATACGAGAGACTTGCTTTGTTTATTAAATAAAGTGGGTATAATTGGATTCACATTGTAAACATTAAATATAGGTTAAAAAGTTATTACTTTTTATTTCATATATTAAATTTTTAGTTATGATAATCCTAATATCATTCTGCATAAATCCGCAGATTTTTAACAAAAGACTCCGCAGAAATAGCAAAAAATGTCCGCAGATTCCGTCTGGCCCTGGTCATATGTGATTGTGTACATGATCCACAGGGTTGCATGTTTTCCCCTGTGATTCTGTAATACCTTACAGGGAGTGCAGAATTATTAGGCAAGTTGTATTTTTGAGGATTAATGTTATTATTGAACAACAACCATGTTCTCAATGAACCCAAAAAACTCATTAATATCAAAGCTGAATATCTGTGGAAGTAGTTTTTAGTTTGTTTTTAGTTTGAGCTATTTGAGGAGGATATCTGTGTGTGCAGGTGACTATTACTGTGCAGAATTATTATGCAACTTAACAAAAAACAAATATATCCCCATTTCAATGATTTATTTTCACCAGTGAAACCAATATAACATCTCAACATTCACTAATATACATTTCTGACATTCAAAAACACAACAAAAACACATCAGTGACCAATATAGCCACCTTTCTCTGCAAGGACACTCAAAAGCTGCCATCCATGGATTCTGTCAGTGTTTTGATCTGTTCACCATCAACATTGCGTGCAGCAGCAACCACAGCCTCCCAGACACTGTTCAGAGAGGTGTACTGTTTTCCCTCCTTGTAAATCACACATTTGATGATGGACCACATGTTCTCTATGGGGTTCAGATCAGGTGAACAAGGAGGCCATGTCATTAGTTTTTCTTCTTTTAGACTTCTTTTGGGCACTCCAGTGATGTTGCAGCTCTGAAATATGGCAGAACTGGTGGCGAGTGGCATCTTGGCAGCTGCACGCTTGACTTTTCTCAGTTCATGGGCAGTTATTTTGGTTTGTCCACACGCTTCTTGCGACCCTGTTGACTATTGTGAATGAAACCCTTGATTGTTGGATGATCACGCTTCAGAAGCTTGGCAGTTTTAAGAGTGCTGCATCCCTCTGCAGGATATCTCACTATTTTTGACTTTTCGGAGCCTGTCAAGTCCTTCTTTTGACCCATTTTGCCAAAGGAAAGGAAGTTGCCTAATAATTCTGCACACCTGATATAGGGTGTTGATGTCATTACACCACAGCCCTTCTCATTACAGAGATGCACATCACCTAATATGCTTCATTGGTAGTAGGCTTTCCAGCCGATACAGCTTGCAGTAAGACAACATGCATAATATTTTGATGTGGTCTAATAATTCTGCACTCCCTGTATGAACACGTTAAGTACATTGGATTTATTGATGTAAGTACATATTAGTTAGAGACACTTAATATAAAGTGTGTGTGTGCGTGTGTGTGTGTAGAGTGGCAGGAAGCACATAGAGGAGATGGAGAGTGTGAGGACACACTTACAGTCCATACTGAGGCCAACACAGACAGCTGCAGACAGACATGGTGAGAACACACACACACACACACACACACACACACACAATGTGTCCCAATTTGCCTACTTATTCTACATCCTAAAAGTATGAATTATCTCCACACATCATCCACATTTCTCTCATATTTAATCTCCTACTATACTGAAGAAACAGCAGGATCATCTCCCATTCACAAGTCTTTCATGCAGAGAAATCCCCTTAGGGGTGTCGATCATTCTGCAATCAGAAGTTAATGTCCAAACACGTCTTTATAAAAGTCCACACTGTTTTTGCAGATGAAATAGAAATTAAATATTTTTACTTGGGTTAGATATTAATTAACAATCATTCAAACCTCTTTACCAAAGCCTCTGCATTTAATCATTGATTTCACACATCCACCATTTTTGTAGTTTTTTTTATATGACCTGGAGAACATGAACCTTTTCTGTAGGCTTAATATTAACTACCAATCATTCAAACATATTTGCCTATGACTCTCAACTTATGTCTCGTACGTCCACCATGTTTGTAGTTTTTAACACTTTACTCTTGATTATTTAATATAATCAAACTCACATCCAGTTTGCAGTGTGTTGTGGGTAATACCAGCCATTAGAGTGAGCACAGATCTGCACTATGTATTTATACTACTAGAAATAGTAGACCATCCAGGTACCTTACTGCATACTGTAATGCGGTACACACTCATTCTGTTTTTGAATACTGAAGCGTGTGTGGCATGCTGTCCCAGGAGAGAGCCCTGAGCTCATAAGATCCTCGAGCCCGGGGCTCCCTCCTGTTTGCAGGGCGAGAGGAGAGTTTGAGCTCAGGTAGATCTGGAGAACTCCCCTGCTGTAGTAGCTGATGAACAGATAGTGATCGCTCTTCAGAGATAACTACTTACTAGGAGCATGTCTATGGAGCTGATTTGGATTAGTCAATTAACTTAGGCTGCATGTTTTTGGATGGTGGGAGGAAACCGAGAGGAAACCCACGTGAGCACGGGGAGAACGTGTAAACTCCACACAGAAACGTCAGCTGGCTTGGTAAGGACTAGAACTAGTGACGTTCTTGCTGTTAGGCAACAGTGCTAACCACTGGGCCACTGTGCCACTCATCTAGGAAAGGAGGAGGAGTAGGGGTGGAAGGGGGGATTCTTCAAAATGAAGATGGCTGTGATGTGGAGCTTAGGGTATTTATAGTGGCTCAGGAGTCGTCTGATTGGTCAATCATAAATTGAATGATGCAGGACCGGCTGTGATCAATCATGAGCACCTGATCCTCTCGAAATTAGTTTATAAATAAACTTCACTTAGGGAGGTTTCTATACGAATTGGGATGCAGCAACACATTCAGTTATATTTAGTGTAGATTGTTTTACCTCACCTTTGACCTTTGACCCTGTAGATTTTCTGAACCCAGCATCACAGCACTTTCTGGATGATTCAAGTGAGAGTGATACCACGTCACGCCTGCTCAGGTGAAACACACATATATATGTGTATATGTATGTGTATGTATATATGTTTTCTACATTAAAATCTGAACAGCATGTGTGTGTGTGTCAGTGGTGTGTGTGTAGGTGGTGTGGAGGAGTTGTTCCCGCGTTACTCCCGTCTTCATTCAGATGTGAGCAGTGCGGTTTCTGAGCTGCAGGTGCTGAGAGACAGTCTGGAGAGAGAGAGAGAGCGCCGCAAGGTAAAAGGGGTAGTTCACCCAAAAATGAGCATTTACAGTTCATTTGGTGAAGACTTAGGTGACTCGAACATAAAGGTTATCTCTACAGCAGAACATTAAAGAAGATTTTGAGCTGAATCTGTGGTCTTAGGTGGTTGATATAATGCAAGTCAATGTCCATCTGCTTTTGGGATTCATCCCTGTGTGTGTTGGGTCGTTTTCATCAAATCTGGGGTGATTTTGAGTCTTCATTTGGCCACAACTTTCCGTATGTTTCAGCAAATGTGATGTTTTTTGCTGGCAATTTTTATTTCGAGACACATTTTGAGAAAATACTTTTAAAAAAGTTCAACAATACACTCAGATTGACTCCCCTTTGGTGATGTTGGTGCTGTTTTTGCCCCATTGACTTCCATTATAATCTCATTTATAAAGCATATAATCAGCATGTGATCACACTCTCAACTGTTGCTGGTTTTCCCTGGTGGGAAGAGTAATTTGTCATTTTATCACACATCAGGGGTTCATGATTGTGCATGTTAATTCAGCTTTATTTTGTACAGTAACTTAGCTATGATGATCTCTATAAACCCAGCATATTTACCCTATTTTTATGCTCATTACGAGTAGGATAATCTTTTTATTCAATAAGATGCGCATAAACTGCGATGGAAACACTTTTACCGCTTAAATTCCAGCATGCGCATTAAATAAAGGTCATGCGATTCAGTTATAAGAGATCATGTGATGATGATAATGTGTGTGAATGGACAAACCAGCAGGCTGAGCACATCGTAAAACATCTGAAATGTTGTTTTGGTCATTCTAAAGCGCCTCACCGTTTCAGTAGTAGTGTTATTATATTATTAATGATCTCCAGAATCAAGAGCGTCTGTGCTCCGCGTCTGACACCTACATCCGCCACCGCGTGTTCACTGCGGGTCAGGATTACCTTCTGAGGCATACGTCATTTATTAAATAAAGAAAAGATTCACGCAGCTTCTTCTACTGCAGCAAATTACTCTTTTACTGTTGATATTTGGCGCCAGTTAATCAGGAAGTGACGATTTTGTCCGCTTTGTCTTGTTGGATGGATATTCCAGTTTTGCGCATAAAATTAATTAGCATTTTTGGATGGAAACATAGCTATTGTCACCCCTCATGAGTGTGTGTGTGTGTGTGTGTTTCAGGTGTGTGAGCAGCAGGTGGCGTCTCTCCAAAGTAAAGTTCTTCAGTTTCAGCAGCAGTTAACGCTCGCGGTAGCCGCCGACCGCAAGAAAGACATCATGATTGAACAGCTGGATAAGGTAAACACACAGTATAATCAGGGTGCTGGAAATCCTCCAACATCCCTGAATGCCTTTTTTTATTTTTATATCTTTGTGCTTTTGCATAAAATGAAGAGTCTGTAGCATGATTTTCCTGTGTTTATTTATTTATTTATGCTGTTTGAAATTTAAAATAGATATAAATTTAACACATTTTAGATACAAATGAATGACATTTAGGGCGCCACGGTGGCGTAGTGAGTAGCACGTTCGCCTCACAGCAAGAAGGTCGTTGGTTCGATCCCCGGCTAGGCCAGTTGGCATTTCTGTGTGGAGTTTGCATGTTCTCCCCGTGGTTGTGTGGGTTTCCTCCAGGTGCTCTGGTTTCCCCCACAGTCCAAAGACATGCGGTACAGGTGAATTGGGTAAGCTAAATTGTCCATAGTGTATGTGTGTGAATGAGAATGTATGAATGTGTTTCCCAGAGATGGGTTGTGGCTGGAAGGGCATCCGCTGCGTAAAACAAATGCTGGATAAGTTGGCGGTTCATGCCGCTGTGGCGACCGCGGATTAATAAAGGGACTAAGCCGAAAAGAAAATGAATGAATGAATGAATGAATGACATTTAAGTATTCAGTTTTGGGCAAATACACTATCAACATTGTTCTTAACAATATACTATACTGTTACATCGAGAGAGGGAACTGAAAGTTGCGCTAACAAATCAAAGAAATAATAAATATAACAAAAATATTCCCTTAATCTCCTCCCCAATCCCCTGAATAAGAAAGAAAAATAGGAAAAAGAAAAGTCTCTGGCCTCGTTTACACTAGTGTGTTTTAGTTTTAAAATGGCGTTTCAGCATGAAAACGATCTGCGTCCACACTAGCGTTTCACCCAGCGTTTCTGAACATATCTCCGTCACACTACTCCACCAGAAACGTATATCACGTGACCATTCGCGCACTCTGGGCATGCGCGTTCAAGTATAAACAGGAAGCACGTGTCTCGCTCGGCGTTCTAAATAGGGCTTACGCTGCTTGAAACGCGAGCGATTAGCGAGTGCTGGAACAGTAGCTTGCCTCTTGTGAATATATGCAGCTGTTGTAGTAAAGGCAGAGTTTAACTGCACAATGGCGCCTAAAACGGACAATAGTGCAAACAACGCTCCCATTTCTGTGTCCATGTTGTTTACAGTGAAGGCTGGTCTGTTGTCTTCCGGTGGCGTTATAGTCATGTGATAGGGGCTTGACGAATAAGGGAAGGATACGCAATGACCCAAAAGCCCCAATCGAGTAGTGAATCTCAGCAGCCACACCTCCGTTTACAGACGTCTCCGTTTCCCCCATCCACACTGAGACGGAGCAGCAGCGCTTTAGAATGAACACGGCCTCTCCAGCGTTTACAGCGTAAAACTCCGGCGTAGTGTGGACGGATGGCGCAACTGTAGCAAAACTCATGCGTTTTAAAACGAATACACATTAGTGTAAACGGAGCCTCAAAGAGTCTGACAATGGTAATATATAAGCATATTTCACTTATCAAAACTTTAAAATTAGGTTATAGTTTTCTTATCAGTAAGGCCCAATCCCAATTCTCCCCCTTAGCCCTTACCCCTACCCCTCGTTTTGCGTGTTCACATCAAGGGGTAGTGGTGTCCCAATTCTTTTTAGCTTGAAGGCGTAGGGCTAAGGGCGAGGGCTATACACCCCTTCCAACGAAGATTTTTCAGGACCGCACTTAAAACGGAGGGGTAAGAGAATTTCCCAGAATACACCTGAACCTGGAAGTAAGGAAATCCACAAATTAGCATTTTTTGTCATTAATATGAATTTTTACGACAAACAAAGACGTTTTAATATATTCATAACCGCATTCGTGTTTTACCGTCATGCTTTAAAAAAAACACAAAAAAACGTGCTAAATTTGTCGATCTATAATCCATAATCATAACTCCTGTACAGCAGTCCCAGAACATTCTGCCACTGGATGACACTGGAATACCCTGTCAGTGATGTCTAGTGTCTGGGAATGAGCT
>CAIGQQ010006952.1:125656-137758 GCA_903798035.1 Danio albolineatus
TCTGATTATAACTGCAGATCAATGATGTGAAATAGCCTACTGTCTGTGATTATATCAAATAAATAAATAAATGCAGCATATATGAACACATACAGCCCCTTACAGTCTCTGATATGTTACCAGTTACAGAAACACTACACACAGCAGACATTTAGTCCTTATTTAGGTTCAGAAACAGCAGGAGATATAGCCCACAGTCAGTGCAGAGCTCTCATCTGTGTGTGTAATCTCCACCAGCTCATGTAGCCTCTGTTAGAGAGTAACTCCGTCATTCACAGTTCATAATAACCCAGAAGGTGATGATGATAGTTAAACGCAGCAGTTTCTTCATATTTGCTGAAAGAATCATTTGCTCTTTTGTGTTTTCCGGCTCCTCCTTTGTGTCTGCAGGCGTCAGTCTCGCGTTTGTCTGTTTCTGAAAGGATCGGGCTTCAAAAGCACGTCAATAATCAAGCGCACGTTATTATCATCAGCTCAAGAAGTTTGTTATTTAGTATAGACGCGCATGCGGGCGCAAGTTACAAAGCAAAACCACTCGCTCTTTAGACGTGCTCGTAAAAACTACGGGACAGAGGAGAATCTGCTCTTCTTGGCTTTGTGGCTGTTCAAGACGACGACGAGGTTTGTTTGAGCTCGGGTCGACCATGGCTCGTTATTATATGTGTATATTATTTCAGTGTATTGTCTCTCGGCTGTGTATTTAAACATGGCGGGTCCTTTGTTTTCATTTGTTTCCAAGACCCGTGACGAGACGATCCCAAGGCTCCTTAACCCTGGACCTCGCTGTATCCTGAGCAGCTGCTTGGCGGAGTAGCAAGCAAGAGACGGATTCCTATGACCCTCCAAGGACAGACGAGCCTCGAGTTCTCCAGCGTCCGGCGACTAGACTGCAGCTAGAGCTGCGCACCGATGGATTACTCTTCTGTGTTTGAACTCTAAGTAGTGAATATTAAACAACACTGAACTGAACTGAACTCAGCTATATACTAGCTAATAATATACTAGCTAATAACTAAACGGTCATTTTCAATTTACTATAACCTTCTATGTGAAGCTGCTTTGACACAATCTACATTGTAAAAGCGCTATACAAATAAAGGTGAATTGAATTGAATTGAATTTTGGCTTGCTGCCTGAGTGAATGACGTATCTCTGTAAACCAATAGCGTTCAGCTGCGTGTGTAGCTCCGCTTTTTGGTACCCTTGGTACCCTTTGCAAAGGGTGACCAAAAAGTGGTGCGGTACGGTTCGGTACGCTTTTAGACAGTGGAAACAGCCATAAAAGCGTACTGAACCGTACCACTCAGTGGAAACAGGCCATAAGTGATGACGTATCTGTGACGTATGGAATACTGTTTCCGGGTCCAAGCCGCTACTCATTTGAATGGAGAAAGTGTTCGTTTATGACCTCTGTTTAGACCTATCACACATTAAAGTGAATTTTACATAAAATCATGCTGTACAGTCTCTGTTCATCAAGACCTCATAAACATAGGCTATATGTCAACATATTCATATACAAACTCTTTCTGAAATATAAGTTGCACATATATATATATATATGACTTATTTGTATGTCTTTAAAATCTAAACACTAACTTGTATTTTAAATATATGAACTGTATTTACAAATTTAAAATAGAGATTAGATCTGCTAACTGCACATTAGAGTATGTGTGTCAGAAAAGCAAGAGATTAAACTATACCCGTCAACACTGGGATATAAAAATGAGAGATACGCCCCCAACGACCGTTACGAATATGGGGAGGAAATTTGCTTCGAATGATAGAATACATAACAAACATGCCAGTGTTATCGTATGCCACGTACCACTAGAAGGAAGCAGGCGTACCACTAGTGGTGCACATACCACAGTTTGAGAACCACTGCTCTACTCTTTATCGAAAGTCTGTAAATAGTTTATATTTGCTTTTATTATCTAACTTCTATTTCTCCATCATTTAGATTCTATTATTATTATTTTATGCTGTTATTGTCTGTGCAAGCATTTCACTGCATATCATATTGTGCAAAGGGACTAAGACGACAAGAAAATGAATGAATGAATCATATTGTATATATGACCCCGGTATGTGACGATAACTGGGGCCAGACTGAAACTGCAGACATTTTTGCTTTTTATGTGGAGAATTTTGTAAAAATCTGCGGATTTATGCAGAATTATTTTTGCAGTATTGTAAATAATTTAACAGAGGAAATAAAAATAATAGCTTTTTAACTTTTATTTAATGTTTGCAATGCAAATCCAACTAGATCCACTTATTTGGTAAACAAAGCAAGTCTATCATATAATAGATGTACTAATAGACAGAAACTATTACTTTACACACTGTATTGTAAATAAATCAAAGGAACATTTTCATATCAGCCAATAATATGACTGAAATTAACTTAAAAACTGAATAAATACATATTTACACTCATTTACACAGGTAAATAAATAGACTCCATGATGGGCTGAAGATCTGCGGATTTCTGCGCGCAGATTCCATGTGGGGTTACCGATAACATTTGAATTGAATGTGATTTGAGTTTGTGTGTGTTCAGATGTGTCCGTGTGGTGTGTGTGTGTCCAGCAGGAGGTGCTGTAGAGCTGGAGGGATGGAGGGTGTGTGTTTCTGGGGCCCGTGGAGTCTGAGGGCCCGCCGTGCAGAGAGACGACTGAGAGCCTGAAGAGCAGGTGCGTCACCTGAGAAAACACACACACACACACACGCTGATCAGTGCTTTTCTACACTGTAAAAAAAATAACAGCAAAAGGTTAAGACAACAAATTTTTGTGTTGCTTTAACTCTGATAATTTAATGAGCTACAATTTGGAAGTTGTACGAAGTTTAACTCGTAGACTGTAAAAGATATGGACGTAGTATTCGTGACGTCACCCATAGCTTTCTGAAGAGCGCAAATGAAGCTACAAGTAGGCGTGGCCAACAGTCGGCAATTTGTTTGTGCGTCATCGCACCGACCGGGGATGACCAAATAAGGGCAAAGAGGCGGAGCTGCAGATGCCTGCCAGCATTTTGCTTAGACTGGCTTTCCTATGGGAGAAACACTTAATACTTCATTACCTGCGACTCATTTGTGTTCTGAGCACATGTGTTTGGTTGTGTACTATATCAGTAAAGTGTTTAGTCTTTTTAAAACACTGCTGTAATATACTGAGCCGCTAAACATTGTTCTTATGATGTTTTTCTACAGAAGGAAAATGCGAATTACTTCCAAACACTTCAGATATAGTCTGTGTTAGTAAGTGCAAGGCTATTAATATATACATAATATATGACAACGCTTCAGTCGACTGTACTAGAGCCTACAGCTAATCAATCTGACAGATTCTGGAGTGCTTTACAGCTCTAAAGAACATTATACATGATAAATTATCTTAAATAAAACAAATACATTTACAGATATGGTATATAAGTATATAATTTCACTCAGCTGGGAAACAGAGGCCACGTAAATGGTTTGTGAGCACAATAAGTGCACACTGCATTCTATATTATCTGATAATTGTAGGAAATAACTCAAAAGGCAGCTGACTGTGTAAAGCCACATAAAACAACATAAAAATATGACGTAAGTTCAGCGGCTAATCAGCCAGAATGACATGACGGCGACCAGCAAGACCTAGCTGTCACTCAAGTGGCCACGCCCTTAATTATGCAGACTTAATATAACTTATTCAAAACGAAACGGATGAGTCATAAATAAATTCACCCCCTCACAGTTGTCATGAAGAGTAATATCAGCTATATGAACCAAAACCATCTTTTGTACCAGGCTGTAAACATGTTTTTATTAGCTGTGAAATTGGCCAATTTAGCACTGCAGTCAGTGAACATCTGGAGCTCCTGGAGCCAGCCCCCAGTGGCCAGTTGATGAATTGCAGTTTCAGTTACTTCTGCATTGGCTTTACGAGGGAGAGCTGGAGGTTGCTATCTGGTTTTACTTAGTATTAGGGCTGTGCGATATGGACAAAATAATCATATTGCGAATTTCTTTTTATTTTCTTTTTCTTTTATTTTATTTTAATTTTTTTAACGAATATTGGGATTGCAATTTTGGCAACTGTTTTTGCTTTTTCAAACAAGCTACATACATGCATTCTTAATGTATTACATTCTAAGTGCAGAACAAAACATTTCACAATGAAACAACTCAGTATTAAGTTTAATAAATAAAACTAGTAAAAACAGACAACTTAGAAACGGCATGTGCTTAAATCGGCGCCACAGTGGCCTAGTGGTTAGCACGTTCGCCTCACAGCAAGAAGGTCGCTGGTTCGATCCCCAACTGGGCCAGTTGGCATTTCTGTGTGGAGTTTGCATGTTCTCCCCGTGGTTGCGTGGGTTTCCTCCGGGTGCTCCGGTTTCCCCCACAGTCCAAAGACATGCGCTATAGGGGAATTGAGTAAGCTAAATTGTCCATAGTGTATGTGTGTGAATGAGAATGTATGGATGTGTTTCCCAGAGATGGGTTGTGGCTGGAAGGGCATCCGCTGCATAAAACAAATGCCGGATAAGTTGGCGGTTGATTCCGCTGTGGCGACCCCGGATTAATAAAGGGACTAAGCCGAAAAGAAAATGAATGAATGAATGTTCTTAAATCGTGATTTTTTTTTCCAATTGCGTTTAATTGCACAGCCCTACTTAGTATTTTAGTCGGTTTTAATGATGTACGTTAAGATAAATAGAAAAGTTAACTTGATTCAACTTAAAAATTTAAGATAACAAGAATGTTTGTTTAGAGTTTGTTTCCATGCGCAGCTGACTAAATATTCAGCATGTTGCCTTCGTATTCAGTGAGATGCGCACTAGTAAGTATGCACTGTTAGTGAAGCTCAGACTCACGTGTGGTTCCGCACAGGTAGCGTATGCAAATTTCAGCTCCGCCCCAAACACAGCTCACTGCAGGGAAAAGCTCCACCCCTTTGGGCAGGTCCTGAAAGGCCACGCCCAAATAGCAGTTGTCCACAATGTATCCGAGTGTCCCCGCATCTGCGTCCACCACCAATACCACACGATCTGGCACGCTCAAAACACCTGTGGCTCCGCCTCCAGGGTAACTCCTCCCCTCCTTCCCGTCATGCCACAGCTGATTGGTTGAGAGCTCCCAGCCCCAGGAGCACGAATCTCCGCCTATCAATGCTTTATATCCAGATGCCTGCAGAGGGGATTTATGAGTAGACACTCCCAGGAGGGCGTGGCTTCCTCTCTGTTGCCCCTCCCATATCACCTCCCATATATGGAGGCCTGCTGCTGTGCCAACCGCAGCCCGGGCTGCATCGCTGCTCTGCTCCACATGCCCGCGACACACTCGGATGCCTGACGCACACACCTGTAGGTTAGGAGACAGGTGTGTCGCACTCCACTGTGATCGAGGGTTTCCATGGGCAACGGGAGGCGTGTCTAAAAGCACCGCAAGCCGAATGGGCGGAGTCACTGTAAACGGCGTGAATGCAGATGAGGATTGATCGTGTTTTTTGGGATGGTCGTCCCTCAGCCAGCAGCACAGTGTCAGACCCATCCAATCAGATCGCAGCAATCGTCCAATTAGATCTACTTCCTGTTTCAACACAGAATAGTCAGAACAATCCTGAACAATGCTGGGTTATTTCAACTCCTGGGTTATTTTTTTAATTATAAATTAACAGGATCAAATTTAACCCAATGTTTGGGTTAATCCGTATATTTTACCCAATTTGGATTTAAATAACCCAGCATTTCTTGGAGTGAATAGCCATTGTGTTATAGAAGTCAAACTGTAATGATTTAGAAGGGCTGGGTTAGTGTTAACGTATTAGTGTTTACAAATTTAAGTTGACTGAACATAAAACAATGAAGTTAGCCCAAAAAACCCTCAACAATTGTGTTGTTTCAGCTCATTTAATTAGTTTGAACAAGCAGCAAAGCATTTGTTTACTGTAGATAGTGTAATTAGTTACACTGAAAAAGTTATTAATTGGATTTACTCCATTGTTTTATAGTAATAATTCAATACACGTACAAGGTTTATTTGTATAGCCCATTTTAAACAACCACAGTTGACAAAAGTACTGCAGAGTAAACAAAAACAAAGACCAGTCAATAAAAAATTAGGAGCAACACACTGCAAATGGAGAAGATTGACTTAAACAAAGAGTCGTTGCACATCGATTCAATAAACTATTAAATGCCAACGAGAGAAGTTTATAGAGTAGATTTAAAAATAAAATAAAATAAAAGGTCCTGTTTGACTTAAATGTAAAGAATTAAGAGATTAATTTATGTTTAGGTATTTAGTCAATACCATTTCTTAGCGAAGTTACTAAGTAGGTAGAAAAGTAAGTTAAATACAGTTGTAAATATGTAATTACTTGGTAATTAATCACTGTTTAGACATAACTTACTGTACTCAGCACTGGATTTAGTTCATGATTTATTTTTTTAAATAGTGGTGTAGTGTCATTAAAAACATTATTAACAGGTCAGTTATTTTAATGACATACTCATTTTGTTGTATTTATATATAAATGATAGTTTTGATCATTATAATGCAAAATGTAGCAAAACATTAGATATGAACCAACAGAAGCAGGGTAAACTGGTCATCTTTTTCTAAGGCAAGGCATTTATACATCCTCTATAGCCTGATAAATTTTAATATTGTGTATAACATTGTTAATATAATATTTAAAAATACATTCATTTAAAAGATAATACAAAGTTTTTTTTTTTCCTTTTTTTTTTATTTGTCTATTGTCTGTTCTCACTCACAGACTTCTTTATTATGGTTTAATTCAATATAAGATTAATAATGTTTTAAATATTGTAAATATTGTTATTAGTTTCTCATATTAAAGCAGGGTGTCTGCAGGGTCTTAAATATAAAAAAGCCCTTAAAATGTATATTTTACAGCCTTTAAATTACAGCCCCTAAAAAGACTTCAATTCACTAAATTTGTCTTGTAGGTTTTAAAAAGTTTTTAAAGTTTCTTGATTTTCTTATGTCAATGTAAACCCACTCAACTGGACCAAAACTTTTATCGAAACTCTATTTATAACTCTGTTTGTGGATATGGATAAATTATCTTCCTTGCAATAGTATTGGTTTAAATGTTCTCCATGTATTTATAGACCACTTAAGACACCGGCCTGGACTAACTGTTGTCATACATTGAGCTCATTTTAGCGTTTAAAGCTTGTCAAAAAGAAATGTTATGTTGTTGTTTTTTTAAATACTTACACAAGAGTTAGCTCATTTTGACACCATCAAAAATATGTTGCTAAAAATTAGCTCATTTAAATATTTTTAATGAGGCAACTAACCAATATTTTCTACATTAGAAAAAAACAAGCAGCATTTAGCCCAGTATAGGTCTGAAACGTCATTTATATTGACATTTATTCACAGGGATAAACCACTTGAGACGTACCATCTCATTTTCAAGGGGGTCCCACAAGAATCACAATCACATAATAAAACACCAAAAGACAAAAACAAGACATAACTTACCCAACATCCAGACACATTTAAAACAACATATAAAATTAAAATTTAAAAAAGGGAGGGAGGGGGGAAATGGCATACATACATACATCTGCACATGTACATAGTACCAAAATAATAATAATATTATATATATATATATATATATATATATATATATATATATATATATATATATATACATACATACACACACACACATATATACAACATATATATACAAATCAGTGAATCAAAACAACACATAAATAATAGCTTCCTCAGGAAAAACAAGTACAATCCGAAATAGAATATGATAACAAAGTTTGCTTAAAGACTTTAAATGATGTGATGGATCGAATATTCGCAGGTAAATTTTTCCAATCTGTTGGACCCTTAAACATAAATCTCTTTTGCCAATAGATTGTTAACACAGAGCAACAAAAAAATAAGTCTGAACAGAATGTCTAACTTCATAATTTAAGGAAAAAATGTAAAATATTGTTGTAAATAATAAGGACACTCAAAATGGATACATTTAAATATAAATTGAAGCCAATTAATATGTCGTCTTGATGGCCACTGAAGCAGATTATACATTAAACAATGATGTGTATAAAAATAACAACCCAGAACAAATCTGCAGTCTATTATATGCTGTATTAAGAGGAGCAAGATCTGATTTTGATGCACTCTGATAAACAATATCACAATAATCAGAAATTGGCAGATTAAGTTGAAGAGCAAATGCCTAGAATAAGTGAAAAACAATGCCTAGACCGCTATAGGGTCCTAATTCCAAAATTAACTTTACTTACAACATGATTAATATGTGATTTAAAGCAAAGTTCAGAATCAAGCCACACTCCAAGGTGTTTAATCATATCAACCTTACCCAAAGAAGTACCGTCATTACATAATAGAAGTAACTTTTTGATTTAAGTTGTAATGTAGCATTTAGCCCTGTATAAGTCTGAAACGTCATTTATAAAGGTCTTAAAGAAACAAATATGCGAATTAAAGTCCTGTAAAACGTGAAATAAAGTCACCGTGAGTTGTGCTTACCGTGTGTGCGCGCGCTGAATCCGCTCCGTTGGTTCGTCGGTCCCGCATTTAAACGTCAATAATCTCTCGTGACGTCATCGCGCGGCCGTCAGATCAAGGGCGCTCGCGACAGTGACGCCGCCGCTGACGCGCTGAGGTCTGTCGGCCTTCTATATTCTATACACAGCAACCAGCCTTCATTTCGCGTATTTATAGTAACGTCTAGAAGGGATACAGCTGCGGATACTCACATCAATAGAAGTTTTGTGACCCTGTTCAACAATAATTATTATTTATACATTAATGTGAGGGGTAGACGTTAATAAAATACAATTGAATAAGTAATAATAATAATGATAACCATAATAATAATAATAACCATAATAATAACAAGAATAATAATAAAATAATAATAATAATAATAATAACAATAATAATAACAACAATAATAACAACAACAATAATAATAACAATAATAATAACAACAATAATAATAAAAATAATAATAACAACAATAATAATAACAATAATAATAATAACAACAATAATAACAACAACAACAACAATAATAAAAATAATAATAACAACAATAATAATAATAACAATAACAATAATAATAATAACAATAATAACAACAATAATAATAACAATAATAATAAAAACAATAATAATAAAAATAATAACAACAATAATAATAACAATAATAATAACAATAGTAATAATAACAACAATAATAATAATAAAAACAATAATAATAATGATAATAATAATAACAATAATAATAACAACAATAATAATAAAAATAATAATAATAACAACAATAATAATAATAATAACAATAATAATAACAAAAACAACAATAATAATAATAATAATAATAATAAAAACAATAATAATAATAATAATAATAATAACAATAATAATAATAACAATAATAATAAAAACAACAACAATAATAATAATAATAATAATAATAATAATATTAACAATAATAAATTATTTTAATAAATAGCATGAATGATATGAGGTATAATTACTGTGTTTACTGTGAGGGTTGGGTTTATGGTTGGTGTGGGCATTAATGCCATACAATTTAATGGGTAGTTTAATAAATCACATGAATAATACTCTGCATGATGATTGTTTTTACATTACTGTGAGGGATAGGATTGGGGTGGGGGTAGACGTTAATAAAATACAATTGAATTAATAATAATAATAATAACAATAATATTAATAATAATAGTAATGATAATAATAAAGGGACTAAGCTGAAAAGAAAATGAATAAATGATTATAATGATTATTATTATTATTATTATTATTATTATTATTATTATTATGGGTAATTTAATAAATAGCATGAATGATATGAGGTATAATTACTGTGTTTACTGCGAGGGTTGGGTTTATGGTTGGTGTAGGCATTAATACAATACAATTTAATGGGTAGTTTAATAAATCACATGAATAATACTCTGCATAATGATTGCTTTTACATTACTGTGAGGGATAGGATTGGGGTGGGGGTAGACGTTAATAAAATACTGTTGAAATAATAATAATAATAATAACAATAATATTAATAATAATAGTAATGATAATAATAAAGGGACTAAGCTGAAAAGAAAATGAATAAATGATAATAATGTTTATTATTATTATTTTTATTATTATTATTATTATTATTATTTTTAATTTTATGGGTAATTTAATAAATAGCATGAATGATATGAGGTATAATTAGTGTGTTTACTGTGAGGGTTGGGTTTATGGTTGGTGTAGGCATTAATACAATACAATTTAATGGGTAATTTAATAAAACACAATAATACTCTGCATAATGATTGCTTTTACATTACTGTGAGGGATAGAATTGGAGTGGGGGTAGACGTTAATAAAATACAATTAAATTAATAATAATAATAATAATAATAATAATAATAATAATAGTAATGATAATAATAAAGGGACTAAGCCGAAAAGAAAATGAATGAATGATAATAATGTTTATTATTATTATTATCATTATTGTTATTATTATTATTATTATTATTATTATTATTATAATGGGTAATTTAATAAATAGCATGAATGATATGAGGTATAATTACTGTGTTTACTGTGAGGGTTGGGTTTATGGTTGGTGTGGGCATTAATGCAATACAATTTAATGGGTAATTTAATAAAACACATGAATAATACTCTGCATGATGATTGTTTTTACATTACTGTGAGGGTTGAGCTGGGGATAGATGTTAATAAAAAACTTAATTAATGGGTAGTTTTATAAATAATATGAATCATACTCTATGATTATGATTTTACATTACTGTGGCATCTGTGTTTAGGGTTGGGGTAGATGTTAATAAGATACAATTTAATAGGGTAATTTAATAAATAATATACATGATTCTTGTTAACTTCCAGCTGCAGCTGTATCCTGCATTTTAATATTATTAATACATCTATTGATTTAAAGGTTGTTGTGACTTACAGTATAAACTGTCACATGTTCTTTGTTAGTTTCATGTGATTCACTATTTAAATAAAAGACGTTTTACGCAACATACAGTTGCAGACAAGATTATTCACCCTAAAATTTGTATTCCTTTTCAAATATTTCCCAAGTGCTGTTTAAGATTTGTTTCCACACATTTTTAAATATAATCATTTTAATAATAACTCATTTCTTTTGTCTTTTACATATAAAAAATAATTAATTTCTTTATTAATTAATTGCTTTATTGTAATTTAGGGTATAAATGGGCTTACTGATCTTTAAATTGCAAATATTTTGAATTTAGTAAATTAATGGAAGCAATTGATCAATTGAATAATTAAAATAAACATTGATTGATCACCTTCAGATTTAGTGGTTTCTCTTTTCTCAGCATGGATGAAGTTTCCTGAACACACTGAGACATTTCTGAGTTTATTGGGAATCTGACAGAGCAAGCGACACGGAGTTACTGTAAAGATGTGTGGTTTGTTTACAAACATAATTCAGCAGTTCAGGGTGAAGGGCATGCCATTCCACAGGCCGCATGCGTTTTTGTTTGGGTGTGTGTGTGTGTTTGTGTGTGTGTGTGTGTGTGTGTGTGTCTGTTTTAGGGGCATTTCCTTTCCACACTCTGTTTTCCGCCCTCGTCATACTCCTGCTTCGAGATCCACATCTGCTGGAAGGTTCCCTGTGGATGATCACAGCTCAGGTCAGTGCAGATCCACTTAATTCAATCTGTAGATGTGTGTGAGTCTCTTTGTTCTGTGTATCTCAGAGTATCTGCTGTTTCAGGATAAGATCAGATTGAGATCAGACTGTGTTTATGTTGAGATCAGTAAGCTATCATATTGAGGTCAAATTGAGAGCAAAAAAAGATCTGATTGAGACCTGACAGAGATCAGATTGAGTTAAAACTAGACAGAGATCAAATCGATATCAAATTGAGATCAGACTGCTTCCCAAATGAGACGAGACTTAGATCAGGTCGAGTTCAGTTTAAGATCAGACAAACCAGACCAGAGTTCAAATTGAGATGAGACTGAGTTTATATTGAGACCAGAAAGAG